>QGOB01001005.1:0-149409 GCA_003313055.1 Termitomyces sp. MG145 | reverse complement strand
GGGCAGACTGCATGGGCTCTGTGCAGTGAGGCTTGGCTGGTTCTGGCTGGGGCCAAGTGCAGAAGATGCTGGGGATGGAATGGGCCCTGGCACGGGACAAAAGACCAATGGTGTGGGCAGCAGGCTGATCGAAGAGACCCCCTTCCAGGTTCAGGGACTGGAGGGTGGCGGAGGCGGCGTCGAGTTCCCACTGCTGGCATTGGGCCGGGGGTGGAACTTGGCTCCGGGGCTGGCTCGGCTCCTCCCGCTGCACATGGAAAGAGTGGGCAGGGTCAACGGGATCCTCGAAACGTCAAGGTGTGGGACTGGTATGGATTTTGTCGACTAGGGCCAGGAGTTCAGCCCGGAGGGCCGCATCCACCTACAGGGTGTTGGCAATGTTCTCAGGGAGGTTGCCTTTTTGGTAGTTCTCATGGACGTCGAGGAGGCAGTCAGCCCATTGCTCTGGGGTGCCGGAGATGTCAAGCTGCCCCAGGCTGATGAGGAGAGCCCTCGTACATCGGGAGAATTCTACTAGGGTGATGTGCAGTGAGCATAGGATGTCGTTGCATTGTTGGACGTAGGCCTTGACTTGTTGCTGGCATGCGAGGGGGGAAGACAGGGTGCGCACCAGAGGGGCTGCAGTGGGTCGGGGGCGCTGGGGGTGGATAGTGTCAGGGTTTTCCAGGACTGGGGCTGGGTAAGGATGGTGGGGTCCCAGGGCAAGGAATGCAGCACTGGCGGGGCCCCAGGCGCTGGGCAGGGTTTTGGGTAGCCTGCCAGGCAAGGTCCGGGGATATGCCCCTGGGTAGATGGTCCCGGGGTTGTAGTGCCAGTCCGGAGGCAGGCCCTGACTGATCAAGGGTCCGTACAACATGGTGTTTGGATTAGGGGCCCAGTGATGTGGGGGTAGAGGGAGATAGTGGTCGATGGAGGGTGCAGGGTAGGGAGTGTGGGGGGAGCTAATGGCGTATGGGCCCTCGGGGATAGGTCGGCTGTAGTAGTCATACCCAGTGGGGGTGTAGGCATAGGTGTATGTAGCTATCGAGTACAGGGTAAGGTAGAGTCTTTCCTGCTGACGATGGGGGCTCAGCTACACTGGCAAGTCCTTACTAGGTGAGCTCAGGAGGCTAAGCACAGGTCCGGGGCTTCACGGAAGCTTCGGTACAGCTACAAGTGGTCCAGGGTGAAGTCTGGACGCTCCGGGGTACAAGTAGTAATGCGCACAAAGTTGAAAGTGCTCCGGGTAGAGGAGCACAAGTGCAAGGGGCAGGGTAGGGACGTAACAAAGGGGGAGCAGGGAGCAAAGAGGGATGGTATGGATTGGGGATGGGACTAGGTTTGGAAACGGTAGGAGTAGGTACGGAATGGGCGGGGGATGGATTGGCTAGGAGGTTGGGGAACAGGGAGGAATACGGAGTAGGGGGTAGAGTTAGAGAGGGAAGGTACGGAACAGTAGGTAAGGAAATGGAGAAGAGAAATGGAACAGGGAAACAAGTCATGGAACGGAAACGAGGCATGGAGACAAGAGACAAGAGACAAGAGAAAAGACAAAAGAGAGAGAGAGAGGCAAGAGAATAGATTGAGATTGAGATAAAGACAGAGACAGAGACAGAGACATGGAAATACGGAGAACTACGGTTAATATCAAGACTACCCAACTCGTATGCTATCCTATGGCTTATGTACTACCCTTCCACTAGGTCCCAGGTAGGATCCTAGCCCAGGATTGAGGCATCTGATTCCTCTGGCTAAGTCCCGGGACTGGCTCCCAGCCCCGGGGTTGTGATAGTGGTCAGGGCGTGCTGGCGCGGGTTATGGCGGGCTTGTGTTGGGCAGGTCAGCGGTCATGGTGCGTGGTGGTGGCGCCCCTCAGCGCCACAGAAGCAGGTGGCATTGTGACCTGCCGACGGTTTGCGGGAGGAATGTTGCGGAATGTTATGTGATGGCTGGGATGCCGGGGGTCCGGATGTGTCTGGTGACAGGGAAGCCTTGGAGTGACATGTCGGCCGAGATGCCAAGGTTCAGTGATGGCCGGGAATCTGTTTGGAGATGGCCGCGGGTGTTGCCGGTGCAGCATTGGGAGGTTGTTGGCGGTCCCGGAGGTGTGCAAGGGGTGTGGGGGAGGTGTGTGTTGGGGCTGGAGCAGCGTATGGGCGTCTGGAGATGGCGGGGTCATGACAAAGGATGACACTAGGATGGAAAAAGAGTTGAATTAAGAAATGTCAGATCTTTGCAAGCATACTATCCCCCCCCTCTGAGCAAGTAAATAGTCTCAGAGGACTGCACTTACCCAGAAGCACTACTAACAAGTGGGTGCATCACTAAGTAACAGATTCAATGGAGTATTGTGAGGCTCAGCCCATACAAGGCCTGTGGCCCAGATGGTATTCCTAACATAGTCATTAAAAAAGCTCATCCTTTGATATAAGAATATCTTCTATGGCCATTTATGATGGTCTTTGATTTGGAGACTTACTGCCCTCCATGGAGGGACAGCATTACTGCAATCCTAAGAAAGCCAGGGAAGACAAACTGCAATACATCAAAGTTATATATATTAATTGCCCTGCTAAACATGATAGCAAAGGTACTAACAGCAATTGTTGTGGAGGACCTCACCTACATAATAGAAAAGCATAGACTACTGCCAATGACCCAACTTAGGAGAAGACCAGGGCACACTACAACAGACTCACTCCAGCTACTGACCTACTGGGTGAAGCATGAATGGCAATAGGAAAGGGTAGTGTCAGTCCTCTTTCTGGACATTGAGAAGGCTTTCCCAAATGTGGTCAGAGACAGACTTCTGCATAATATGAAGAAAAGACAGGTCCCCAATGAATATGTTAAGTTTGTGCAGAGGGCTAGTCATAGGCAGAAGGACCAAGATGAAATTCAAGAGCTACCTATCACAATGGATTGACATCCTGAACAGAATAAGGCAAGGAGACTTCATATCAATGGTTCTCTACCTGTTCTATAATGCTGACCTACTAAAAATTGCCTACCAGGGACAGAAACTAGCTCTAGAATTTGTTGATAATGTGGCAATGGTGGTGTTGGGAAAAACCTTTGAAAAAATCAATAGAAAGCTGGAAAAACTAATGAAAAGATGGTGAGGTGCCTACAGCTGGGTGAAGGACTACAACTCAAGATTTGAAACCAGCAAATTTGAGCTGATGCACTTGTGTCACGACCCCACCATCTCCGGACCCCCATACGCTGCCCCAGCCCCAACACACACCTCCCCCACACCCCTTGTGCACCTCCAGGACTGCCAACAACCTCTCAATGCTGCACTGGCAACACTCGCAGCCATCTCTGAACAGATTCCCGGCCATCACCGAACCCTGGGCATCTCGGCCAACACATCACCCCAAGACTTCCCTGTCACCTGGACACATCCGGACCCCCGGCATCCTGGCCATCACATAACGTTCCGCAACATTCCTCCTGCAAACCGTTGGCACATCACAATGCCACCTGCTTCTGTGGCGCCGAGGGGTGCCACCACCACACACCATGACCGCCAACCTGCCCGACACAAGCCCGCCATAACCTGCACCAGCATGCCCCAACCACTATCACGACCCCGGGGCTGGGGGCCAGTCCCGGGACTTAGCCAGAGGAATCAGATGCCTCGGTCCCGGGCTAGGATCCTACCTGGGACCTAGCGGAAGGGTAGTACATAAGCCGTAGGATAGCATACGAGTCGGGTAGTCTTGATATTAACCGTAGTTCTCCGTATTTCTGTGTTTCTGTCTCTGTCTCTGTCTCTATCTCAGTCTCAATCTATTCTCTTGCCTCTCTCTCTCTCTCTCTCATCTCGTCTCTCATCTCTCGTCTCCATGCCTCGTTTCCGTTCCGTGACTCGTTTCTCTGTTCCATTTCTCTTCTCCGTTTCCTTACCTACTGTCCATATCTCTTTCTCTCTTCATCCCGGTCTCCTAACCAATCCCCCCTGCCCATTCTGTACCTACTCCTACCGTTCCTGAGCCTACTCCCATCCCTGATCTGTACCATCCCCCTTTTGCTACCCGTTCCCCCCTTTGTTACATCCTTACCCTACCCCCTGCACGTGTGCTCCTCTACCCAGAGCACTTTCGACTTCACATGCGTCACTACTCATATCCCAGAGCATCCAGACTTCACCCCAGACCACTCGTAGCTGTACCCGGAGCTTCCACAAAGTCCCAGACCTGTACTTAGCCTCCCGAGCTCACCTAGTAAGGACTCGCCAGTGTAGCTGAGCCTCCGTCATCAGCAGGACCTGACAATTTGATGAGGTGGAGGATTGTCCTCTGTGCAAAGAAT
The DNA here is from genome assembly GCA_003313055.1 of Termitomyces sp. MG145. NCBI lineage: Eukaryota > Fungi > Basidiomycota > Agaricomycetes > Agaricales > Lyophyllaceae > Termitomyces > Termitomyces sp. MG145. Next base: position 145,113 of record QGOB01001005.1, on the reverse strand, counting down.
AGCAGTGCTCAAGATCACTGAGGCAATGAGAGCCACTTCCACAGACATGATAGAAATCCATGCAGGCCTACTCCTAATTGAGCTCCAAATGGATAAGGTATGCTAGCAATGTACCTTGCAGCTCTGCTGTTGACACATCCACTTCACAAGCCACTCTAGTGGGTGATCAAGCACAATGTAGCACACCACTAAACACTACTATATGAACTAGCCTACTTATACTGCCTCAACCTAGCCAATACAGAAGAGATCGACTCAGTCTGCCAACTATCAATGTATGTCCTGCCTTACAAAATATGGATAGCAAAAATGAAGAAGTCTTTGGAATTTGACAAGGAAAACAAAGCCCATGTAAAGGTATATACTGACAGTTTGGGATATAAAGGAAAGGCAGGGGCAGCAGTGATCTTGCTAAAGGATGATGAACCTCCAATAATCCTACAGGAACATGACTTTTGAAGTAGAAGCAGTGGCCCTCAACCTTGGAATGCATCTCTTACAACAGACCAACCTGCCAGGCCATCACAACAATGCAAATCAACAACCAGGGAGTGATACAGTCTTTGGCAATCCACAAGTAGTGACAGAGCCACTATCACTTTGATGCAGCACAGAAGGTGATGAGAGTGGTAGCAAGGAAAGAAAAAGGACAAAGCAATTTTGAGCTAAAAATTGCATGGATAGTGACTCACTTGAGAGCAATGAGCAACAAGCTGGTCAACAAAGCAGCCAAGGAGGCAGCAGAGAGAATGACAGACCCCCCAGACCTACTACCAGAAAGAATGGTCAAACTTCAATTAAAGGAGTACATTGCATGGAAAGTCTTTTGAGAAATACAATTGTTAGCTTAACAGAAGATGATGCAACAATGGGATTAATTTGAAACGCTGTCAAAAATACTCAGTGCAAATCCATTATCCATTGTCAAAATTCAATGTCTATTTGAGGTCAATTCCATACAAATTTTATCAAGAAATAAAGTGGTGTCAATGTTCACTATTATTATTAGCAACTTTTCATGAGAAAAAGTGAGACAGTAATGCTTCTATCTCTGATCATATTGGATTTGACTCCAGTATTTGTTGCCATTTCCTTGAAACCAATCATAAAGTGGACAACTACACAATTATTAATGTCATTCTATTGTTGTTACCTTGCTTACTCACTTGAGAAGTGATAAAACAGAATCTATTACTTTGAGGGACAAGCTCTCAAGCTGGACAATTGTCTCTGCAGAATTAAGTCTTGTTTCTGAATGTATGATTCATGAAGAAAATTCCACAGCAAAACCTGTTGTCTTCATCCTAAAAAATGGATAACATTTCTAGTGGAAGTAAATTCAATCCAAAATTGATGCAATATAACAAGCAAAGGAAATGCAAGCTACATAAAATCAAACAATACCTGTTACAATTGCAGTGAAAATGGCCATTGGAGTTTGAAATGCTCTCAACCCATAAAACCAAAGACTGTTGGTAATGCTAGCATTGCCATTACAGGAAATCCATCTCACAAAGTTGGACAAGTACTCCTAGTCAACAATGCTTATGAGTTTACTGCTTGATACTGCAGCATCATGTCATATGATACCTAACTGCTTGTATTTTGATCAATATTGCAAAGTCAAACACCAACATGTCTCTATCTGAGAATTCAACAAAGTATTGGTTGCTGGCATAGGATTCATCAGGTTCAAAACCAATGTACTTGATGGAGTCAATGATATTGTTCCCCATAATACTTTACACATTCCCAACCTAGGAGCAAATTTGATCAGCTTAGGCATTCTCTGACATGCAAGTGCAACAATTATAGAGCTCAACTTTGGCATTCACTTGGCCTAGGAAGGGAAAGACTTCCACCAGGCGAATCTAATTGGCCTACAAGGAACATTATATCAAATTGAATGTCTATCAATGGGCTACATTAACAATCAAGTGGCTTTCATAGCCAGCAAATTTACCATGCAATTGTGGCATTGTCAATTCAAACATATAAGCCCATGTACTATCAAAACTATGATGGATCAAGAACTGGTCATGGGTCTCAATATAAAATTACTTCATGAATTTGACTGACTCTGCAGTGGATGCACTCAAGGAAAATCTGCTTGTCTGCCACTTCCTGAAGCCAGTCATACCATATATGACAAGAACAAACTACTTGTCATTGATTTAATTGGACTGATGTCTGTTTCAACTTGGGATGGATATAACTACACATTAGTTGTTGTAAAAGTAAGTCAACATTATCCCAAAGCTAAACTCCTAGTTTGGAAAGAAGAAGCTGGCAATGCTGTATGCAAAATTGTAGCTCAACTTGAATGCCAAGGTGGTCAACTTGTAAAGCTTATACAAGATGATAATGGCAATGAGCTTGTCAATAAACTAATAAACAGATTTTGTTCACTTAAAAGCATCAAACCCAAAACCACAAACCCCTATCATCTGGAACAAAATGGTATTGCTGAACAAGCAATAGCTATCTTCACAGAAATAACATGTAGCATGCTTCATGGCACAAAAATGGATATTTGTTATTGGGGAGAAGCATTCCTGTATGTGGTCTAAATCCAATTAATAATGCCTACATTGGCCTTACAAGAGAAAATCCAATATACTAAATGGAACAATTTGAAACAAAGGTCTGATGTCTTGCACTTGCATAGCTTTGAATCATTAAATTGGGTGCATGTTTCAAAAGAAGTTTGTCATGAAGTCTCAGGCAGTTTGTGTGTGGATGTTAGGTTGGTGAAATTACAAAACAAAAAGGATACAAACTTGAAGATCTTGAAAATGGAAAACTTGTCATGTTCGTGCAGTTCCACAAGAACAATATTCTTGGCAAACTGGCACAAATAGGATTAACTGAGTCTATTGCTGATGAAGTAGATGATGTCATCAATGCAGCAGTATATCCAGAATTGGACTTAATATTGTCAAGTTACTATCCTGTTAGATTTCAAAAACAAAATTGTCAAAGCATTGTTGGAACCCAACACATCTTGTAAATCATCAGTTCAATCCTTGTTTACCAAAGATCTCCAATATCCCATTCTCTCATGTTTAATTATGCCTACATAGACAGAGGCTGTAAGGGGACAACCCTCAGAGACCATCCTTTCCTTTTCCTATTCTTTTTCCCCTTCCTTTTCCCTTCTGTTTCCCTTTAGATACTATCTGTACATATTGTGTCCGCATTTCTGATCACCTGACCTTGCTCTCAAGGTCATCTGATCCCTTCCTGGTCATCTGACTTCTCCAGACCACCTGACATTGCCAGAGTCACCTGATGGTCATTACCAATCCATTCTCTGGCAATGTCCGAGTTTTTATCTTTTTATTCCCACAGTATTTTTCCAGTGGCTTCTGTGTACTATATAGTTGATTCCCACGCTTCTGGGGCCCCAGAAGCGTCCACAGCCTGGCATAGGGATTCCTCAGACTTATTCTCTTTGGATATCCCTCTGCCAGGTGAGTAGCTAGCTCCTGTACACTGTAGCCACTTGCTAATACATCTTTGGATATCCCTCTGCCAGCTGTGTGACTTCCACAGCTCTCTGAGGTCGCCCTTACAGCAGATTAAGTCTCTCCTGACTGATCTGGGATTACCCAATCAGTTGTGCTTCCCTGTCTGCCTCTGCTTTGCTTCCAGGACCCCACAACTGCCTGCTACATCCCCCATCTGTCTCCCTTTGGTTCCTGCCCTGCTATGCCTCCCACCCTCGCCTCAGGCCCTCCTCCTGCTCCAGACACTTCAACTCCCACTCAGGATGACGCCTACGCTCGGTTAGACACTGTAGAACAGGGCCTTCTCACCTCCAACACAACCCAACTTGCTCTCAGCCAGCAGCTTTCTGTTGTCCAGGCCCAGCTTCAAGAACTGCTTTCAGCTATGCGCTCGACATCTGTAGGGGTCTCCCAAGACCCCTCCTCTCTCCCTCACACCTCCCCCTTGCCAGTTTCAGACTCTCCTGCATCTGAGCACCTTCCTGCAGCGGCCGCCACCCCGCTGCACCTTCCTACGCTGACAATTGTGCACAAAACGTCGTCGGCTATTAAGGCAGCTCCTCCCCCCTCCTTTGATGGTAATCGGGCCCAGGGCCACCAGTTCCTGACAGCATGCAAGCTGTACATCAGTCTGAATGCCTCTTCTTTTACCGACTCTGCTCAGACGATCAAATGGGTGCTGTCATATATGAATGCAGGTAGAGCAGCTGATTTAGCGCAGGAGATCTTGGAGGATGATGTGCACATGTTCCCTGACTGGGCTGCATTTGAGTCTTGGTTTCTCACTGAGTTCACACACCCTGATGAAGCCCAGCGCGCAGCCCTCATGCTAGAAGGGACCTCCTACTACCAGCAGGGACGGACACTGGATGCATATGTTGACGGGTTCAAGCTACTGGTCCGGCGCTCAGGTTTTCCTAGGTCCTCGCAGCTAGTTCTCCGCTTCTGCCGGGGACTAGACTCCCTGATCCATCGACGGATTGATGGTATGGTGGAAGGACGTCCCCAGGATGATGACATTGATGGTTGGATTGTAGCTGCGCATCTCATTGACCAGAATGCTCATGCAGACTGCCAATTTGAGTCATTCCATCCCTCTTGACCTCGTCAGCCAGTGCCCGCTCCTCCCGCTGCATCTGTCATCTGTTGGGCCCCCGCTCCCCTACCAGCTCCTCCTAGTGCCCCACCAGCGCGCGCCTCTGCATTCAGCGCCCCAGCAGCTGCTCTGCCTGCTAAGATCCCCATGGGAATTCCTATGGACATTGATGCTGGCCGGAAGAAAGGAAGCATCCCTCCTTCAGTATGCTGCCGCTGTGGACAGTCTGGTCATTGGGCTCGCAGCTGCCCTCAAGGGCTGGATGTCCATTGCTTGTCTGCAGATGAGCGCGATGCTCTCATCACGGAGCTCCTTGCTGCAAAGGATGCGTCAGGAGTTTGCTCCCCTGAACAATCCAAGCCGGCGCCAGTCAAGGAGAAGGAGGAGGTGGTAGAGGATTTTTAGTACTGCAGTGGATAGACCATACGCCTCCACTGCCTAGCTCCAATCAATTTGCATGCCTGTCCGTAGAATCAGAGAATACAGCTCTCACTTGTGATCCCTCTGCGTGCAAATTAATTGAAGCCCCTTCAGACGTACTACCCTCTCTTCCCCCTCCTTCCTCTGAACCTCAGCCTCGCATGTGCATTCCCTCTTGGGAGCGCCGTCTTCCCCGCCGCTACACGGTAGCCTCCACTCCATCTGTCACCTCCCTTTCCCTTGACATTAAACTGGAGACCACTGACACCCAGCAAGTACAGCGGGTCCATGTGCTTCTGGACAGCAGCGCCACTGGCCTCTTCATGGATGCTGCCTTTGTTGAGCAGCACAGGCTGATGACGTGACCGCTTGTATGACCCATCCCTGTATACAACATTGATGATACTCTCAACGAAGCTGGCTCCATCCAATGTGTAACTGAGTGCATCCTTTGCTACCGTAATCACACAGAAAGAGCAGTGTTTGTGGTCACCAGCCTTGGGAAGCAGGAGGTCATCCTCGGATACACCTGGCTACGTTTGCACAATCTGGAGATTGACTGGTCTACCGGAGAGGTCAAGATGAGTCAATGTTCATGCCACTGCTCAGCCTGTGCTGATAAAGCATGGGTAGAGAAGCGTGCATGGGTCCGAGAACGAGCTGCCATTTGAGCCTGTCAATGGGGTCCCCTCCCTTGTCCAGATCTAGACCTTTTGGATCCTCCTCCCCTAGCATTCCCTTGTAAGGAGGCCCCTCACAAGGATGCACCAGGGTCAGGGGGTGAAACCAAGTTGGAAGACCTGAACAGTGGTGAGTTTCAAGGGACCCCAGAGCCTGACACTGCCGACAAAGTCATTGAGGAAGGTGATCGGATTTGAGCTGCCCTGCCACATCAGCCACCAATCTCAGCGGCAATCCATGCCAGTCAGACTACCTCTCAGCAACTTGCTGAAGCCTTCACCAAGAATGCACAACCCAAGTCTTTCCGAGATGCAGTACCAGACCACCTCCATGACTTTGAGGACGTGTTTTCCAAGACTTCCTTCGACTCCCTTCCAGAGTGCAAGCAGTGGGATCACGCTATTGAGTTGACCCCAGAAGCAGAGCCCTCCAACTGTAAGGTCTACCCACTGGCACCTAAGGAACAGGATGAATTGGATGCCTTCTTGCAGGAGAATTTGGAGTCTGGTTGAATATGCCCATCTAAGTCCCCCATGGCTTGTCCAGTCTTCTTCATCAAGAAGAAGGATGGCTCCCTCTGCTTGGTGCAAGACTATCGTGTCCTGAACACTCTCACTGTGAAGAATTGCTACCCCCTTCCCCTCATCTCTGAGCTTGTCAACAACCTCTGTGGCGCACGGTACTTCACTAAATTGGATGTCCGCTGGGGCTACAACAACGTGCGCATCAAGGAAGGAGATGAGTGGAAGGCTGCTTTCCGAACCAACCGGGGGCTATTTGAACCACTGGTCATGTTCTTTGGCCTTACAAACAGCCCAGCTACCTTCTAGACCATGATGAACGACATCTTCAGAGACTTTATTGCAGAAGGTGTGGTGTGTGTATACCTGGATGATATCCTCATTTTCACAAAGACCCTAGAGGAGCACCGCCATGTTGTATGTCTGGTTCTGGAATGCCTCCGCCAACACCAGCTTTATCTCAAGCCTGAGAAGTGCGAGTTTGAACAGACCCAAGTGGAATATCTTGGACTCATCATCTCGCATGGAACAGCGGAGATGGACTCCGTGAAAGTAGCTGGAGTGGTAGAATGGCCTGTACCTCAGAATAAGAAGGAGGTGCAATCCTTTTTAGGGTTCACCAACTTCTACCGGCGGTTCATTCAGGACTTTTTACATCATGCTCGCCCACTTTTCAATCTGACTTCCAAAGACCAGCCCTGGCAGTGGACGGATGCCCAGCAGACCGCGTTTGACACCTTAAAGCGGGCAGTGACCTCACAACCTGTTCTCATCTCACCGGATGATAACCTGCCATTTTGAGTGGAGGCAGACAGCTCTGACTTTGCCACTGGAGCGGTTTTATCCCAACAGTCAAAGGAAGATGCAAAGTGGCACCCAGTGGCCTTCTACTCCAAGAGTCTCAATGCAGTGGAGCGCAATTATGAGATTCATGATAAGGAGATGCTAGCTATCATCCGTGCCTTTGAGGAGTGGCGGCATTTCTTAGAAGGGGCCCGGCATCAGTTTGAAGTCTGGACTGACCACAAGAACCTCAAGTACTTCTGCACTGCAAAGAAACTCAACCGCCGACAGGCCTGCTGGTCCTTCTACCTGGCCAACTTTGACTTCTCCCTTCATCATAGGCCTGGCCGGAGTATGGGCAAGCCAGATGCTCTGTCACATCGCGCTGACCATGGCACCAGAGCTGGTGACAATGACAACATTGTGTTGCTCAAGCCAGAGTTCTTTGCAGTAAGGGCACTTGAGGGTCTGGTGATCCAGGGCGAGGAAGCGTCCATTCTGGCAGACATCCGGAAGGGCAACCGCGAGGGACTCCAGGAGGATGTAGTGGCCAAGGCAGCAGCAGCGCTCAAGGCAGGTTGACTGACAGAGACCCGCTCTATCCACAGCCAGGAGTGGTGATCAGACCAAGGGATCCTCACCTTTCAGGGGCGTATCTATGTGCCGAACAACCCAGAGTTACGCCAATGGATTGTAGAGCAGCACCATGACTCCAAGGTTGCAGGGCACCCTGGACGCTGGAAGACTCTGGAGCTGGTATCGCGGAATTACTGGTGGCCCCAGATGTCATGGTATATTGGGACCTACACAAGCACTTGCGACATGTGTCTCTGGACCAAGCCCTCCCGCCAAGCACCTATTGGCGAGCTACATCCCCTCCCTATTCCCAATGACCAGTGGAGTGTAGTTTCAGTAGACTTCATCTCTGAGCTACCAGATGCCCATGGCTACAATGCTATCCTAGTGGCTGTGGATAGTGTAGGGAAGCAAGCGCACTTCATCCCCACAACCACCACTTGTTCTGCTTTGGGTGCGGCCAACCTGTACCGGAAGAATGTCTGGAAGCTCCATGGTCTCTCAGATGCCTTCGTGTCCAACTGGGGCCCTCAGTTTATAGCAGAATTCACCAGGGAACTATACCGCCTGCTAGGGATCAAACTCCAAGCCTCTACAGCATATCACCCTCAATCAGATGGTCAGACCAAGCGGGTCAACCAGGAGTTGGAACAGTATCTCCGGATCTTCTGCAGCGAGCGACAGGATGACTGGGACAAACTCCTTCCAGATGCAGAGTTCCAGTACAACAATCATGTACACTCTGCAACGCTGATATGACTCTATGTCTAAAGTCATAAGTCCTGGTTAAAACAAACCATACTATGTGCTGAAAACTGTAGGCATAACAGGCAGACAACTCCTCAGAAACCGGAAAACATGGGAACACTTAAATAATTCACATTGCTGAAGGGCTAATGAAATAATAGAGTATTCGGACAAGCAAGGGGACGAAAAATGGGCAATTAAATATCGATTATTATTGCTGGAATGGTGTACATAGCAGATCTCTGCCAGATATCTCTAATCAAGAGATAATCAAAGAATCTGACATCTTACTCCATGGAATAAAAAGATAGGAAGGTCCGGAATATCAAATCATCGAAAATAGGCAAAGAAGGAAAGAGGGGAACCATAGGAATAAGAGGGAATAGGCCGGAACAAGGAAAAAGAATTTTAGGAATGATTCTGACTAGGGGAAAGACCCATAAGGAAAGATGATCAAAAGAGGAAATGTGGTTGCCACCAGAATAAATGGGATGGATCAATAATGATTGAAGGAAGATCAGGAAACATAGGGAACGAAGTAGGAAGACTTAGGAAGAGCTGGGGAAAGCTCTGGGTTCAGGAGAGTATTTGGTATGTCAGAACAAGGTGAACTATCAGATACTCTAGAGGACAGAAGGAGCTGGCTCAGGAAAAGTCAGGACATCGGACTACATGGAAATATGAATGTTAGGAAGAAGGGTATCAGATGAATATGTTCCTAGTATGTTTCAAACAGCTGGAACAAGTACATTCATGTCCTTCCAAGAAACATGAATGTTTTCCTGGAAGAACTCCGGAATATGGTGACTCCAGGACTTGTCAGGCAAGCCCCAGAAGCATCAGAAGTCATGGAATAGGAAGGGACAGGTGGAAGGGACAGAATATTAGGTCTTGAGGCAGCAGGAGGGACCGATGTTATTGTTTCCTCCTCAGAACATGAATGTTTCATGGAAACAGTAAAACTCCGGAGATTCTTCATGAGTCTATCATGTTCTATGCAGGAAAGGGTTATCAATTAACTTATTGGTAACGGAACATGGCGGATGGACGGAAAATAGGCAATGTTTCAAGGGAATTCAATGGAAAAGGGATATAGTAATCTACTTTAGAATTCTCAAGTCACATGGAAAGATGGTCTGTGCACCCATTAGAACAGTATAAATAGAGTAGAAATAGGTTAGAATCGACAGGCAATTAGTGGATAAAGGCTCGGTGGTTCCCAGGGAGTGAATCACTTAGGCTGGATTTCATTGAGAAACCTCTACCTTAGTTTTCAGACTTATAGTCAGGAAACTACTTACATAAATTTAAATACAAAAACTCGTCGCATTAGAACGGTTTAGTGTGATTTACTACCAAGCCCCAGAACTACAGTATCTTGCTTTAGCCAAGTACTACAATGCAGGCCACCCCCTTCATGCTGGACACTGGATGCAACCCTTGCATGGGCTTTGAGCCCTGCCAGCGCCCTTTCCAGAATGAGTCAGTGACAGAGTTTGTGGATCGCATGAAGGAGGCGCAGGAGGAGGCCAGAGCGGCATTAGCCAAGGCCAAGGACGACATGGCCAGGTACTACAACCAACGCCAAACTCCAGCACCAGAATACCAAACAGGGGATAAGGTCTATCTTGACGTGGAGGACATCCAGACCACGCGCCCATCCAAAAAGCTCTCCCACAAGTTCCTTGGCCCATATACAGTACAGCATGCAGTAGGGCATCTGGCTTATCACCTGCACCTGCCCTATTCAATGCGGAACATCCATCCAGTCTTCCATGTAGTCAAGCTCTGTCCTGCTGTCACTGACCCAATTCCAGGGCGCCGGACAGCTCCTCCACCACCACCAGTCATTGTGGATGATGAGGAGCACTATGAGGTAGAGGCAATCTTGGACAGTCGCATGTTTTGCCACAAGCTTCAGTACCGAGTGAAGTGGAAGGGCTATGGTTATGAGGATGCATCTTGGGAGTCAGCTGAGGATGTCCAGGCACCACTGCAGGTGAAGGAATTCTATGAGCGGCATCCAGGCGCCCCTAAGAGCATCCGGGGCCTGTATACACTTTCTCCAGTGCTTTTCCAGTCTGTTTGGCCTTGCCACTGTCCAGTGCATCGAGACGCTGCACCCTAGAGGGGGGGTGATGTAAGGGGACAACCTCTAGAGACCATCCTTTCCTTTTTCTATTCTTTTTCCCCTTCCTTTTCCCTTCTGTTTCCCTTTAGCTACTATCTGTACATATTGTGTCCGCATTTCTGATCACCTGACCTTGCTCTCAAGGTCATCTGATCCCTTTCTGGTCATCTGACTTCTCCAGACCACCTGACATTGCCAGAGTCACCAGATGGTCATTACTAATCCATTCTCTGGCAATGTCCGAGTTTTTATCTTTTTATTCCCACAGTATTTTTCCAGTGGCTTCTGTGTACTATATAGTTGATTCCCACGCTTCTGGGGCCCCAGAAGCATCCACAGCCTGGCATAGGGATTCCTCAGACTTATTCTCTTTGGATATCCCTCTGCCAGGTGAGTAGCTAGCTCCTGTACACTGTAGCCACTTGCTAATACATCTTTGGATATCCCTCTGCCAGCTGTGTGACTTCCACAGCTCTCTGAGGTCGCCCTTACAGGTATGGCCCTGCTGGTGATAAGAGGTGCCCTCTAGCATGAGGGCAGCATGTTGTGCCTCATTGGGGTGCATGAACTCAGAGAGGAATCAAGACTCAAATGCAGCCCAGTCTGGAAATATGTTTGTGTCATCCTCCAGAATCTCAGGTCGGCCACATGCCCAGCATTCATATAGGATAACGCCCACTTGATCATCCACATTGGATCGCTGAAGGAGGAGGCATGCAAGCTAATATACAGCTTGCAGGCAGTCAGGAATTGATGTCCTTGAGCTCAGTCTCCATTGAAAGAGGGAGGAGGGGCAGCCCTGATTGCGGACAAGGGCTTGGAGACAATTGTCATCGCAACAGAGGGCAGCAAGGTGATGGCCGCTGCGGGAAGGACTCCAGCAGGGGGATGGTCTGTAGTTGGCAATAGGGGGGCATTGGAGAGGACAGCAGGGCTAGGGGTGACTCCTAGTGAAGTGGAGTGCATGGAGGAAAGGAGTTCTTCAAGCTGAGCCTGCATAGTAGAGAGCTGGTGAGAGAGAGCTTGGGTGGTGTTGGAGGTGGAAAGGCCCTGTTCTATAGCCTGTAACTGAGCATAGGCATCATCCTGAGCAGGGACAGGGGTGCCTGGGGCAGGAGGAAGGTCTGAGGCTGAGGTGGCAGGCATGGTAGAGAAGGGACCAAAAAGAGACTGGTAGGGGAGCTAGCAGGCAGGAGTGGGGCTCTGAAGGCAGAAAAGAGGCAGACAGGGGAGCACAACTGCTTGGGTGAACCCAGACCAGTTAAGAGAGACTTATTCTGCTGTAAGAGCAACCTCAGAGAGCTGTGGAACTCATACAACTGGCAGAGGGATATCCAAAGATGTATTAGCAAGTGGCTACAGTGTATAGGGCTAGCTACTCACCTGGCAGAGGGATATCCAAAGAGAATAAGTCTGAAGAATCCCTATGCCAAGATGTGAATGCTTCTGGGGCCCCAGAAGCATGGGAATCAACTATATAGTACACATAAGCCACTGAAAAAGGTGTGTGGGAATACTTGGACATTGCCAGAGAGTTGATTGGTAAAGAATTACCTAATCAAAAACTCGGACAATATGTAACAGACAATGTATGAAGGAATGGAGACAGAAAGAAGAGGAAAAAGGAAAGGGAAAGAGAAGGGGAGGATGGATGTATGGAAGGAGAAGGAATGTATAGGCTTAGAAAGGGATGTCCCCTTACAACAGCACTGGCAAGGCCCCAGGCACTGGGCGGGGTCTCAGGCAGCCTGCTGGGCAAGGTTTGGGGGTACGCTCCTGGGTGGGCTGGTCCTGGGTTGTAGTGCCAGTCCAGGGGTAGGCACTGATTGAGGGTCCATATAGCATGGTGTTTAGGTCGGGGGCCCAGTGGTGCAGGGGTAAGGCAGGGTAGTGTTCAATGGAGAGTGCAGGATAGGGAGTGTGAGGGGAGTTAATGGCGTATGGGCCCTCAGGGATGGGCCGGCCAAAGTAGTCATACCCTGTGGGGGGTGTAGGCGTAGGTGTACATAGCCATTGAGTATGGGGTAAGGTAGAGTCTTGATATTATGTCAGGTCCCACTGACAACGGGGGCTCAGCTACACTGGCAAGTCCTTACTAGGCAAGCTCGGAAGGCCAAGTACAGGTCTGGGGCTTCTTGGAAGCTCCGGTACAACTTTAAGTGGCCTGGGGTGAAGTCTGAACACTCTGGGGTACAAGTGGTGATGCGCACAAGGTTGAGAGTGCTCCGGGTTGAGGAGCACAAGTTCAGTGGATTGGGGTTCTTAGTGGAGGGAGGAATGGAGAACAGGAAGATTGTATTGTTTGGGGAATGGAAGTAGGTTTGGATGTTGATAGGAATAGGTATGGAACAAATAGGAGATAGATTGATCAGGAAACTGGGAGACAATGAGAGATACAGAACAGAGATAGAGATAGAGAGGAAAAGATACAAGATAGGAAGTAGAGAGATAGAAGAGAGATACAGAACAGAAATACAAGTCATGGAACAGAAGTACAAGGCATGGAGACAAGATACAAGAAACAAGATGAGAGGGAGAGACAGAGACACAAAATGAGACCAGAATGGAAACAGAGACTACGGAGAACTATGGTGAATATCAAGACTACCCAACTTGTATGCTATCCTATGGTTTATATATTACCCTTCCACTAAGTCCTAGGGCAGGGTTTCAGCCCAGGATTGTAGCATCTGATTATCCTCTGGCTAAGTCCTGGGACAGGCTTCCAGCACCAGGGTCATGGCATATCAAGACTACCCGACTCATATGCTATCCTATGGTTTATATATTACCCTTCCGCTAAGTTCTGGGGCAGGGTTCCAGCCCAAGATCGTAGCATCTGATTATCCTCCGGCTAAGTCCCAGGACAGGCTTCCAGCCCCAGGGTTGTGGCAGTTGTCAGGGCATGCTGGTGTGAGCTGTGGCTGCCTTGCATAAGGCGGGTCAGCAGTCATGGTGCATGATAGTGGTGCCCGTCAAAGCCACAGAAGCAGATGGCCTGGTGACGTACCAATGGTTTGCAGGAGGAATATTATGTGGTAGCTGAGATGCTGGGGGTTTGGATGTATCTGGTGACAGGGAAGCCTTGGGGTGATGTGTCAGCCAAGATGCCAGGGTTTGGTGATGCCCAGGAGTCTGTCTGGAGATGGACGTGGATGTTGCTGATGCAAGCATTGTGAGGTCGTTGGTGGCCCTGGAGGTGTATGAGGGGTGCGGGGGAGGTGTGAGCCAGTTGGAGCAGCATATGAGGGTCCAGAGATAGTGGGGTCATGACATTCTCCATAGTTAAGACTGAATTCTGGAGGCTAGCCAGCTTCTCCTCAGCCTCACCATTCCCCTCTTTCAACTTCACCTCCTTGCTCTCCTTTATTTCATACCTCTCTTCCTGATGTCCTAGTGCAACCTCCACAATAGTCTTCAATACCTTGATAACCTCCTCCAAGTCATACTTGTTGTCTTTATGTCTTTTGCAACCTGAATCAGTGTAGTGTCCATACTGTTGCAGAGCCCTGGTCATTACCAAGTCTGCTAAGGCAGGATTGAGACACTTCATGAACTTCTGCACCAAATCACCTGCTCTTATACATATTGGAGGGGTAAAAGTAGCACCCCTATCAATGCCCATAATTTTGCAGTTGAAAACAATTGGTAGTCATTGTATAGTAAACTATGGGGCCAGGATTACTATACAAGTACATGAGAAATAGAGCAACATCTATATTTATATGATTCTGTATTTATAGTCCTAAGCCTGTAGACATAACAAGCAGACAATCCCTCCAAACCCAAAATACATGGAAACACTTAAATGAACTGACATTTCTAAAAAGCTAGAAAGATGATAAAAGAATTTATCAAGAAAGAAGACAAAAAAAAATAGGAATTAAATAACAATCACTAATGCACAAAGAGTTACCAATAGCCTAATCAGTGTCATAACACAGCAGATAGATGGAAAAATGAGTTTCAATGGAATTCAGTGAAAACAGAAAATACAATAAGTAGTAATATACTTCTAAAGGTCACATGTAGAGATTGTCTGTGCACCAAAAGGACAGTATAAATAGGGTATAGATAGACTAGAATCAACAGGAAATTAGTGGATAAAGGCTTTGTGGAATTGCTTAAGCCACATTTCATTAAAATTCACTGTTTTTAAACTTATAGTTAGAAAGCTACTATTACATCAATAAAACTTCAATTCATTTGGGAAGGCAGTGGCTTACAAACAGGCCTTGCAGTGGTGAGCCCTGATGGGGCAAACCACCATCCTCTTAGAGTTCTTGATGGGCTCATCCTTATCAGAATGGCTTGAGCAACTATGTCCATTGTTTGTTTTGTCTTGCCACTTTAGGTCACTTAACCCTTCAATAATAGGTTCAGCCCCAGGTGTTGTAAGCAACACTGTCACCAAAGATGACTCCTTGGTCATTGATGGGAGACCAATCATACTCAATGAGGTCTTCCTTGCATACTTGCTGCAGCACTACACTCATTTCCTTCTTTGAGCTGCATGTTGTTGTAGCCCCAACAGACATCCAACTTGGTGAAGTAATGTGTGCCTTGTAGGTTGTTGACAAGTTCAGAGATGAGTGGCAAGGATAGCAGTTCTTAACCATCATTGCATTCAGAACTCAGTAGTCCTGAACCAAATGCAGGAATCCATCTTTCTTCTTAATGAAGAAGACAGGGGAGGCCATGGGCAACTTTGAGGAACAGATTTGACTGGAGCTGAGGTTCTCCTGTAAGAACAAATCAAGATCATCCTGCTCCCAGAGTGCATATGAGTAAACCTTACAGCTGGATGGTTTCATGCCTGAGAGGGGTTCAATTGCATGATCCCACTGCTTATGCTCTAGAAGTGAATTAAAGGAAGCCTTGGAAAATATGTCCTCAAAATCCCACAGGTGACAAGGAACTGCACTACCCACTGTTTTGAGTTGAGAGTTGGCAGCAAAGGCCTGGGACAACTGCTGGGACATGATCTGACCAGCCAAAATCTCTGCTTCTGTGGGAGGGGGTTGCAACATGGTAGTGTAGATCCTGTCATTTACCTCAATGACCTTGTCTGGGAGCTTTAGACTGGGAACACCAGAAAATTTGCCTTTTCTTCCATCTTCTGACTGGGGTTCACCTCCAGTCCCTTGGACATCCTTGTAGAGGGCCTCCCTACAAGGAAATGCCAAGGGAAGAGGATCCAGAAGGTCAATATCAGAAAAGGGAAGGTGTCCTATGCAACAAGTACAAATGGCAATGTGTTTCCAAGCCTTGGCTTTGCATTCATCCCCTGCCTCTTTGGCACAGGCAGAACAGCATTGGCACCAGCTCATCCTCACCTCACCCTTGGACCAATTGATTTCTGGGTTGTGCTTGTAGAGCCAAGCAAATCCAAGGATCATGTTCTGTTTTCCCCAATTTTGTGACGGCAAAGATGGCATGTTCTGCATGTGTGCAATAGTGTAGGATTAGGTCAACAACCAAGTGGATCAACCTGGCTTTGTTGCGCATGCCATCAATGTTGTACATGGAGATGGAATGGCTGCATAGGCTGCTAGCAGTGCAGGGAAGGCTGCCTGGAGTGGTGCAATAGAGTGGGGCTGTGGTCTGTGCAACTCATGCTTCAGCTCCATGAGCTGCCATTGATCCTGGGCTGCCTTAAACCAGAACTTGATGTGGACATCACTGGGTTAACCCTCAGCCCAGATTGTCAATCCACTTCTGTTCTGTGACTTGTATTCATATTCCATATCTCTTCCTCTATCTCTCCATCTCCTATCTTGTATCTTTTCCTCTCTATCTCTATCTCCAGTTCCATGTCTCTTATCACCTTCTGATTTCCTGATCAATCTATCTCCTATCTGTCCCATACTCATCTCTATCAATTTTCAAACTCACTTCTGTTCTCAATCAATTTTATCTTTTCCATCCTCCCTTGCCTCCTCATTAAGAACCTCATTTCCTGAACTTGTGCTCCTTGACAAGGAGCACTCTCACCTTTGCGTGCTTCACTACTTGTACCCCAGAGCATCTGGACTTCATCCCAGGCCACTTGTAGTTGCACTGAAGCTTCTGATAAGCCCCAGACTTGTACTTAGCCTCCTGAGCTTGCCTAGTAAGGACTTGCCAGTGTAGCTGAGCCCCCATTGTCAGCGGGACCTGACATCACCAGCAAGTTAGATGCAGGTGATATAGGACTGGAGGAAGTGCTTGCCTGTGGCATGACTCCTATCATAAGCATTGGGGAGCATGGGGCAAGGAGTCTTTGCCAATGCAGGGGTCTGAACATCATAGTGGGGCACTGGAGGAAATGTCTGTCTTACTTGGAAGGATGCTCCATAGAACTGGGACTTAAAATGTCAGAGAGTTTTAAACCTCCTCAAAATTGCCTTCAATCACAACCCTTTCCTCCCCATTATCCTTCAATGTGATGCCTAAGAATATGCTCTCATCAGTATCGTATCTCAAATGAATCTGGATGGTTAGGAATGCCATTCTATCACCTTCTACACCTGTTCTATCATTCTGGCAGAGCTTGATTACAACAACTGTGACAAGGAGCTCCTTGCCATTGTAGAAGCCTTTTATCAGTGGAGAGCCTACTTCAAGAGTGCCCAGCACTGCATCCAGGTCTACTTTAACTACAACAACTTCCAGTACTTCACCACTACTAAGCAGCTCAGTTGCTGACAAGCCCATTAATCTGAGCTGCTATCCAAGTATGATTTTGTCATCCATTATTGCTCCAGATGACTTGGAGTCAAGCCTGATGCCCTGACCTGAAGACCCAATGTCTATTCACAGAAGTCTTTTGAGATGGTATGCAATGCCCTCACTCAACACATGGTCATCCCCCCAGAACAGCTCTGCTCTTCCCTCCTTCTGGATAATAAAGGTCTTCTTGAGAGAATCTGACAGGCTCCCTCCAACACCTACTTCTGCTCCAACAATCCCTAAAACCTCCCTAGCAAGGCCCCCACCACTACTTCTCCATCTCCCTTCCTGACCCTCACACTTTTCCTCAACAGCAGACTTCTTCTCTGAACCAGCACCATCTACATCCCTGACTACTAGTAGCTCTGTTTAAATATCTTCTCAGTAGCACCCATAATCACAAACTTTGTGGCCATCCCAGAATCAGGAAGATGCTCCAGCTTATCTTGAATTGAGACCTACTTCTGGCCCAGGATCAAGAAGGACATGACCTGGTATGTTTACACCTGCAAAGGCTGCTGCTGGTAATAGGGAAACTACCTGTTTGCACTTGCATTGAGTGAATAACTACACTATTTTTGACTTTCTACTAGTATATGTGATGTGAATTACCCAGAACCACTGAATACTCTGTGGTTGTAGCCAAGACAGTTGGAATAAACCCTCAGTGCACAAGTTGGCAGTATGGACAGTACTTGAGTATTCCTGTGCTAAACAAAGCTACACTATGGTAGACAATTCCCTATTATGGGAGCATATGCTACCCTTAAAATCTGAGACTCTAAAGATAGAAGTGGAGGTAGGAGATACAATGGAGGTGCTCCTTACATTACCAGTTGGTGGAGGGTACTCTGGAAATGAGGATATGAATCACTAAACCAAAAGTTTGGACTTGTAGATCTTTGAGCAGGAGGTAAGATCAAGGGTGGAGTGATCAGCATTAGAGTTGCATTGCAATTCCAAAGCCAGGAATATGCTAAGGTTGTGATTTGGACCTCCAGGTATCTGTAGTGTGCTTAGCTGAGGTTCTGTGCCTTTGGTGCAGGGTGTTCTCTTACTTAGAATAGACATGAAAAGCATTGGAGCCCTTACCAGTCTTGGAAGCCATGTTGGACAACTTTCACAGAGAAAGACTTATGAGTAAGAATGTCTCATATCCTGAGTCCAGCCAAGAAGTAACAACATATGACTATGTGCACTTGACCATTTCAGTTGTACATGAGAGTCTAGAATTAGAATACCCTACATCCTAATCACACATGCTGCCACTAATATATTCCAACATTTTATGATGTAAATGCTAGAATTACAAGTTAAATTCTAGGTAGATAGCAAGTTTAATCCAGGCTTCAATGGTTCCACTTATTGGCATCTTCTGCATTAAAGCAGGACATTGTTCACAGGTAGTTTCTGTGTGATTTTAGCATTTTAATGTGGTGCTGTGATATTGTACTAAGGTGTCTGCTAGTATTCCTTCTTTGGTGTCTCTGTGACACCCACCTATTGGTCATCTGTATAACTTCCACCCCCTGATTGTCTGTGTGACTTATATGCTAAGCAGCGGTGTGCACTTACCTACCCCTACTTTAGAAGTATACCTCCTATCTTGACACCCTGTTCTACTTGCACTGTGATGAATGTCATTCTGTTTGTCAACTCTCTGAATTGAATCAAAGAAGATATTTCTTTGTATTCTTTCCTCAAACTTTGAACTAAGCACTGTCAAGAGTGAGAAAAGTAGTATTGACTGAAGTAAGCAACCCATTAGAACTAGTATCAGTTCTTGAGTACTATAGTGTGAGACATGGATTGTAACTTCCCACTGAGATTTGTCCTGTTAGTCACCATGCCAAAACCTCTTGGCACTGACTCTTTGACTTTCTCAAAGCTCTTTTGGTGATATGCTGCTCATGGTCCTCAATATTCATGGACCACTGTCACAACCCTGCCACTTCCGGATCCTCATATGTTGCCCCCGCTCCAGCACACACCTCCTCCAGACCTCTTGCACACCTCCAGGACTACCAACAACCTCACAGTGCTGCATCAGCAACACTTGCCTGGCCATCACCGAACCCCAGCATCTCGGCCAACATGTCACCCTGAGGCTTCCCTGTCACTGGACATACCTGGACTCCTGGCATCCCAGCCATCACATAATATTCCACAACATTCCTCCCATGGACAGTTGGCACGTCACCAGGCCACCTGCTTCTGTGGCACCAATGAGCGCCACCACCACACACCACCACCACCAACCCGCCTGACGCAAGACTGCCGCAACCCATGCCAGCACGCCCCAACAACTATTGCGACCCCAGGGCTGGAAGCCAGTCCTGGGGCTTAGCCAGAGGAATCAGATGCTATGGCCTCAGGATAGAATCCTACCCAGGACTTAGCAGAAGGGTAGTACATAAACCATAGGATAGCATACAAGTCAAGTAGTCTTGATATTAACCATAGTTCTCTGTATTTCCATATTCTCTGTCTCTGCCTCTATCTCAATTTATCCTCTTGCCTCTCTCTCTCTCATCTTGTCTCTCATCTCCATGCCTTGTATCTCCGTTCCATGACTTGTCTCTCTGTTCTGTATCTTTTCTCCATTTCTCTATACTGTTCCATATCTCTTTCTCTCTATTTCTACTTCCTGTTCCATATCCCTTCCCATCCCCGGGTTTCCTGACCAACCCATCCCCTGCCCATTTTGTACCTACTCCTACCTGCTTCCAAGCCTACTCCCATCCCCTGATCTGTACTACCCTCCCATTCTCCGTTCCCCCTTCCATTAAGACCCTACCCTACCCCCCCTGAACTTGTGCTCCTCTACTCGGAGCACTTTCGACCTTTCATGTGTCGCTACTCATACCCCAGAGCATCCGGACTTCACCCTGGGCCACTTGTAGCTGTACTGGAGCTCCCGCAAAGCCTCAGACCTGTACTTAGCCTCCCAAGCTTGCCTAGTAAGGACTTGCCAGTGTAGCTGAGCCCCCATTGTCAGCGGGACCTGACATAATATCAAGACTCCACCTTACCCCATACTCAATGGCTACGTACACCTATGCCTACACCTCTGCTGGATATGACTACTATGGCCAACCCATCCCCAAGGGCCCATACACCATTAGCTCCTCCCACACTCCCTACCCCACTCCCTCCATCGAACACTACCTCCCTTTACCCCCGCATCACTGGGCCCCCGACCCAAACACCATGTCATATGGACCCTCAATCAGTCAGAGTCTACCCCCTGGACTGGTGCTACAACCCCAGAACCGCCCACCCAGGGGCATACCCCCGAACCTTGCCTAGCGGTGATACGCCCCGGTCAGCGTTGGCTGCCCGACACCGACAAGTCAAACCAAGCATGTGACCTCGGCACGTGACCGCTACCGACCGACCGCTAACGACACCGACCGTTACTGACCTTTCCCTTAACGACCCAGCCGACCTTGCGACAGTTCAGGCCCCTCTCCCTACGGCCCCTGACATGCATTATCACATGCATCCGCTACGCTTACTGTCTATTACCGTTTTCCCCTTTCATCGCCTTACTCCTGACATGCATTATCACATTATCACATGCAACCGCTACGCTTACTACCTATTACCGGTTTCCCCTTTTATCTACCGTCTTACTTACCTATAAATACTGCCCTGTCAGTAGCTACAAATCATCGAATCATACCAGAGTTTAGTCCCCACCTCAGGCTACGCTTAAGATCTCGTTCATGCTCTTGCTTCGTTAATGACTGATTTGGGATTACCCAGTCCAGTCTACTTTGCTCCTTGTCGCCTTCATTAAGCGCCATACGGGCGCCCTTGCTCCGCTTTTGTTAAGCACCATACAGGTGCCCTTGTTTTGCCTTCGTTAAATGCTAGCGCTTACGGCTAGCGGCTCGTATATTTCCGTTAACTCTTCTGCTATTCCTTAACGACCTTTTGGGTCTTTGACAGATTTCTCCCTTAGCGACGGTTCAGCGCAGACACTAGCGGCCGCACCGTTATCTCTTACCGCTCTCTCACACTTCCTTACCGACTCCGACCTCACATCTCCTTACCGGGTTTCCGGGACTTTGCTAGACTCCTCTCACATACACACGTAACGCTACTGCTTGCTAGCTATCCCTATCTAGCTGGTCTTGTTGGTTGTTTCCTGCATGGCAGCTAGGCGGCAGGTCAGCACATCATTTTGGAGCCCACCACGAGGGGTTCTATAGCAAAATTCCACCGGAAACTCGCCTCCAGGCTAAAAACCGTTTACGTCTCGAATCCACGCTACCAGTTATTCCTTTTGACATTCCCCCTCCATTGCCATTATCACCTTTAACGCCTCCGCCTCATAACCTCAAAGAGGAACTCGCTACCGCTAGGGAACTTCTCGACGTTACCGAACTCTTAGAGAACTTCCCAGGCCATCACATCGACAACTTCCTCGACGCACCGCTACCCCCATTATCCCCAGACCCTTATTCTCCAGTTCAATCCTCTACGCCCTTACTGACACCCGTTAACCCTACCGCCATGGGTGACACCCACCTTTCCCGCCATATGCCCCCTCGTAACGACTCTACCGCACCTAAATGGGACGAGAGTTGCCCCCCAGAGCTTGCCTAGTATTTCCGCGGGCTCAAATATCTCTTAGTGGACTGCGCCGTTAACGACGATAACCAGAAGAAGGAATACGCTGCTCGGTATGTATCGTATGACACCGCGGAGACCTGGCTTGGCTTGCCAGAGTTTAGCAACCATACCTATGCCGAGTGGAAAGTAGCGGTCTTTCGTTTATATCCTGGCGCTGAGGAATCTGCCCGTTACACTCTTCAGGATCTCAAGCGACTCGTAAACCAGACTTTCTCGACCAGTATCTCTACTCTTGGACACTTCTCAGACTACTATAGGGACTTCCAGCGCCTGGCGCGTTGGCTCCTGGCTAAAAGCAAGATCTACCAGAACGAGGAATGCCATCTGTTCCAGCAAGGCATACCGACTTTGTTATGGTCCAAACTCGTCCGCCGTTTAGAAATCACCCTTCCCGACCATCACCCGGAGGACCCCTATGAGGTAGAACAAGTCTTTGAAGCTGCCAAATGGGTTCTGAAGGGTACCGACACTGCCACGACTTCGAAGAAACCGACAACCGCTAACGCTAAGACTCCCACCGTTAACACCCCCGCCCCCGTACCAACCACTATCATTAAAAAGGAACCTCTCGACATCGCCGCCGCCGCTATCGTGAACGCTCTCGCACATATGGAGGAAAAGATGGCTGCATTGGCTGCCGGTAACAGCTCTCAGCCCCGCGCCTCTCGACCTCTTAGCGACAGTTGCCACTTCTGCGGCGAAACCGGTCACACAATGGTACAAGGCAATTGCGTTAAACTCGAAAGCTTCATCAGTCAAGGCAAAATCCGTCGGAACCACGAAGGCAAGGTTGTCCTACCGTCTGGCGCTATGATCCCCAATTACGTCGGCAAACGGCTCTATATGGAACACGTCGACGAATGGCACAGGCTCAACCCCAACCAGATTCTTACCGGCCGACTCACCGCTAATGCTAACCCTGACACGGAACAACTCCAAGGCATGTCCCAGACATTTATTCACAAAGTCTTGCAACCGGCAACCGCTAGCCCAGGAACGTTATCCAGGGAAGAACATGTCGCTGCCTTAGAACAGGAACTCTACGCTCTTCGCCGCCCAGCAGAAGTCTTTGACAGTATCGAGATCCCACGTGCAAAGGGATATCAACCGGTTCCCCCTAAAGCCGCTAATGACTCTGCCGCTACCAGTTCTCCCATCAGTCCCCCTGTCACTAACGAACGTCCTGCCTCTGCCTCCGCTACCGGTACCGCTAAAGTCCCTGAACTGCCAGTCGTTAACCATGTTCCCACAGTCGATCCCCCAGTCCACCCCTATTCCGGTATCTCGTCTCGCTACCAGCCTCCGACTAATTGAAACTTTGGCGCTCCTGACAAACGGCCTGACACTGCTTACCGGAGTATGGCCCCCATCTACGATATCGAACAGTCCAAGCAGGTATTTGACTGGGTTCTTCAGACCAAGCTTACCATCTCTGTTGGCGAACTCTGCTCCCTCTCTAACGACCTCCGGAACCAGTTCAGAAACACCGTTACTCCTAAACGGAACGCGCCTCCTAACATCACTGCCTTCCAAGAGTCTACCGATGTCGTTGACAACGCTCTGCCCTTCTTTTCCCTAAATGACCCCTCCGCTGCCAACCCTCCTCTTACCGACGCCGCTAGAGCCCAAGTCACCTCGATCAACCCGGTGGAAGCGTACATCAAGTTGCTACTGCCAGGTGAGGAGCCGGTTACGTTAACGGTTGCTCAGGAATCCCAGTCAATCCGGTCCATCATGCTCTTGGTCGATAACCGCGAGGAAATCGAAAGTATAGCGGATAGCGGCTCCCAGATCATCTCCATGTCTGCTGAAGTCGCTAACTATCTCAGTATCTCCTACGACCCCAGCATCATTCTGAACATGCAGAGCGCTAACAGTACTATGGACAAATCCCTCGGTCTAGCTTGTAACGTCCCTTGCACTGTTGGCGGTATCACCCTGTACCTTCAGATCCACGTCCTCCGCTCGCCCGCCTATGATATCCTGCTCGGTCGCCCCTTTGATGTCCTTACCAAAAGTACTGTCGACACGCTTAGCAAAACGGAAACCACGATAACAATAACCGACCCTAATACCAGCCTTTGTCGCACCATCCCTACGTTTCCCCGTGGTCAGCACAAGCAACAAAGGGTTCAGCCTAAGTATAGCGCCGGACCGCCCCGTTGCTTTTGTCACCATCCCCACGGTTAGCGACTCTGAGGAAGACTTAGCGGTTGTCCTCGACTACGACCACCAAAAGCACTCCGTTATAGTGCAATCGCATACCCCGCTTGATTCCGAAATATTAGAAAACCCAAAAACAGTTTCTGACAATCTCTCTCTTGCCTATCTATATGCAACCGCTAGCAACCTTTCCAAAGCCGTTATCCCGCCGCGCTCTTATTTCGTTTCCACTAGTCTCTCCGATCCCTCTATTCTTGGCCAAGCATCTGGAATGCTCAATACCGTCTCTACCCCTGTTTATGTTAACGTCCCCTTCCCAGCCGTTTATGCCGCCGCCGAGCCAAAATGCAAAGGAGTCCAAGTCAAGAAGAAATATAAGCCTGTCGCGTTGAAGACCAAGCCCGTCGCTAGCCAGGTTAGCGAAGACTTCCAAATCAAATGACATATCCTTGGCAACCCCTTAGCAAACATACCCAAACTCGATTCTAATCCCCTTCCTTTCTTACCGACTCCCCGCTTTACCAATGACCGCAAAGCGACTTTCGTTAAGGAACACGATACCGGCTTTCTTACCCAAGATGAGCTTAACGTACTCGTGGACCTTATCGCTAAGCAACAAAACGTGTTTGCTTGGGAAGATTCTGAACGAGGTAGCCTTCGACCCGACTTCTTTCCCCCCGTCCGCATACCGACTATCCCTCATGTTCCTTGGGTTCAGCACAACCGACCGATACCGCCAGGTCTCGAAAAGGAAATCTGCGAGATCATCCATAGCAAGATCCAGGCAGACATTTACGAGCCCTCGAACTCCGCTTACCGGTCGCGCTGGTTCTGTGTCTTGAAGAAAAACGGTAAACTTTGTCTAGTCCACAGCCTCGAGCCGTTAAACCAAGTCATGATCTGCCACTCTGGTGTTCCCCCTTTCCCCGACCACATTGCCGAATCCTTTGCTGGCCGCATTTGCGGCGCTACCTTCGATCTCTACGTTGGCTACGACGAGCGCCTTATCGATCCCGCCTCCCACGACTTAACGACTTTCCAGACACTGTTTGGCGCTCTCCGTCTAGTAACGCTCCCGATGGGATGGACTAATGCTGTGCCCATCTTCCACAACGACGTCACCCACATCCTCCAGCCCGAGATCCCCCATAACGCCCTCAGCTTCATCGACAACGTTGGCGTTAAAGGCCCGAAGGACTGGAAACTTGTTAATGGCTCCCCCGCTAAGCATCCCGACAATCCCAACATTCGTCTAGCGCTTTGGGAGTTCTTTGAACTCCTGAACCGTGTCCTTCAGCGCATGAAGTACTGTGGTGGCACTTTCTCCGGTCATAAGCTAGTCCTTTGCACGCCAACCTTTAAGATCCTTGGCCACGTTTGCACCCCCACCGGCCGAGTCCCTGACGAAAACTGTTTAGCGCTATTGGACCGCTGGGGCCCTTGCCAGTCATTAACCGAAGTCCGCGCCTTCCTAGGTACCGTTGGAGTCCTTCGGATGTTCATTAAGAACTTTGCCCATCGCGCTCATCACCTAACGAAGCTCACCCGTACTGGAGTTCCCTTCGAGTTTGGACCCAACCAGCTTAACGCCCAGAAAGACCTTGTCAAAGCCTTACACGACGCTAAACCCCTCGTTCCCATCGACTACAAGTCCGACAATCCCATGATCTTAGCAGTCGACACTTCCTATATAGCGGTCGGTTTCTATCTTTGCCAGTGCACTACTGATAATCGCAAGCAACGTCGCTATAACTGTTTTGGCTCCATCACCCTTAACAAACGCGAAGCCTGCTTCAGTCAGCCCAAGCTCGAACTTTACGGTTTGTACAGAGCCCTGCAGGCATTACGCATGTACCTCCTAGGCGTTAGGAACCTTATCATTGAAGTCGACGCCCGTTACATTAAAGGTATGCTACAGAACCCTGACATTCAGCCTTCAGCTAGTATGAACCGCTGGATCATGGCTATCCTTATGTTCCACTTCAAGCTCGTACATGTTAAAGGAACCTTTCACGGACCCGACGGACTTTCGCGACGACCGTTACAGCCTACCGACCCTCCCCCGGACGATACCGACAATGACATCTTCGAAGATTGGATCGATTGTATGCACGGATTCATGCACCATGTTCAGTTACCGACCGCCCTTGCCCGTTCCGCCTCTACCATCCCTCGTTTACCCCCACTCACCCACTACCGTCCGACTCCAACGACGTTCGTTAACAATACCGTTCCACTTACCAAAGTCTCGATTTCACCCGTTACCAACCCCCTTTCCTACGACAACGTCCCTTGCTCACCCAAGGCCCTGGCTGGCGACCAAAGAGTTCAACTCGTCCGGCAGTGGCTTACCGACTTCAAGCGACCACCCAGTCTTAACGACAAAGCCCTCGCTACTTTCCTTCGCTACGCTAGCGGCTTCTTCCTCGCTAACGGCAAGCTTTGGCAGCGCAATCGTAACAGTGAGCACAAGCTCTTCATAGCGGTTGACTCACGACTTCGCATCCTGCACGCTATGCACGACGACCTTGGACATCACGGCCTGTTCGCCACAAGAGCGGCCCTGCTGGAACGCTTTTGGTGGCCCCAGGTAGCGGCTGATATCGTTTGGTACATTCGCTTGTGCCACATTTGCCAAGTCCACCAAACAACCAAAGTCCTCATACCACCTACCGTCGCTATCCCCGCCGCCTTATTCAGCAAAATCTACATCGACACCATGTTTATGCCGCCTTCGAACAAGTTCAAGTATATCATCCAAGGATGCTGTTTGCTAATCCACTATCCCGAATTCCGCATGCTCGCTCGCAAAAATACCGACGCTATCGCTAAGTGGCTCTTCAAGGACATCATCTGCTACTGGGGCACTCTTAACGAAATCGTTACCGATAACAGTCCCCCCATCATTAAAGCCGTCGCTCACCTCGCCAAAAAGTATCACATCAACCACATTTGCATATCCGGTTACAATAAGCGCGCTAACGGCATTGCCGAATGACCTCACTTCGAAGTTAGACAAGCCCTCTTTAAAGCCGTTAACGGAGACCAGTCCAAGTGGAGCCCAGCTGCTTACTCTGTCTTCTGGTCAGAACGCGTTACCGTCCGCCGCCGCATGGGTTGCTCCCCTTACTACGCCGCTACCGGTACTCATCCCCTATTCCCCGCTGACATCATAGAAGCGACCTACCTCCAGCCACCTCCCGATTCCCTGTTAACAACTACCGACCTCATTGCCCGACGCGCTATCAACCTCCAACGCAGACAAGCCGATCTCGACCGTTTACACGATACCGTCCTTACCACCCGCCGGCTAGCGGCTCTCCGTTTTGAACAAGAGCACGCCGCTACCATTCAAGACTACGACTTCAAGCAAGGAGACCTAGTATTGATGAGGAATACACGCATTGAAGTCACCCATAACAAGAAAATGCGACCTCGATACTTAGGACCACTAGTGGTAATCTCACATAACCGCGGAGGCGCTTACATTCTCTGTGAATTAGATGGATCCGTACTCCACCGACCAGTAGCCGCCTTTCGCTTAGTCCCTTATTTTGCCCGCGAACACATCCCTCTCCCTACCAACACCTTCGACATCGATACCGACCGTTTAAGAATACTAGAAGAAACCGACTTACTCGATGACAAAGACCCCCTTAATCCTGACGAATCATTAGACAATGCCGCCGAAGAAGATTAGAAAACACCATTTCCACTATACACCCCACTCACCATTGAAATCCCCAAAAACCTTAACGGCTCTCAATAAGCCTTATTTCTATTGTTTTGTCTCTATTGTTTCACCTTTACTTACTCCGTTTCTGTCCATCATAGACTTTCTTTCTACCTACGCTTTCCGACATACACGCACAACCGTTAAGCCCTCTACTTATTCTTTTTTTTACTTGTCACCTCTGCTCCCCATTCGCCTTTTGTTAAAACGCAGTCGTTAAGCGACTTTGCGCAAGCGCCATGATGACCAACTGAGCGCTTATCTTTTTCCCTTGCCTTTCTTTTTTTGGTTCTTTTGCTTCGATTTTTCACTCCGCCTTTCGTTAAGACGCAGTCGTTAAGCAACCTTGCGCAAGCGCCATGATGATTTACTGAGCGTTTATCTTTCCTTTATTTTTCAAACCGTTTATTCCCCTTCTGTTTCGACCTTTCGCTATCCGTTTGACTTGTCTTCCTTTTCGTCACTTCCGTTTCCTCCGACCGCTATTTTCTTACCGGTCAATCGCGTCTTCAAGAAATTTTGTTTATTTACAAGACCCCTTAAGGGGGTCAGTCTCCGACAAAGACAAAACAAAAACTAAAATAAAAATTGTTTTTTTTTCAGGAGCTACTGGAGGTGAAGTCGTCGTTGGTCGGGATAGGCGGATCGCCCGACTCTCCCCAATACTCCTCTGTCACCCCCACCTCCGACTGCCACGCGATAAAAGCGTCGCAGTCGTCCTGATACCGTAAAAGGGCACCCCGCACCCACGTCAGCAAACTAAATCGCACCCGCGCCGCCCAAAGATCGTTCTCGACTGCTATTAGCTCCCTCCCCATCAGCCGGCAAATCTCCGCCGCCCTCGACCAGTACTGCTCCAAGTCACCCTGGGGATTGAAGGGGACGGGGACCGGTAGGTCCTCGCCCAACCATTGTATCTCCTCCTCCTCGACGGTCGGTCGAGGAGGAGTCCCGAAATCCAAGGGCTAAGCGAAGTCGTTATTACTTGAGAAACGTCGCTGAGAAGTCACTTACCGACTTCCTTGGAGCCCCAGTTGTGTCACCCATTTCCACCTCAGGCGTCTCCGTCTCTACCAGCCTGACGGTAACAAATCAGCCGTTAGCAATACCTGCAAAGTCTCACAAGACTTACCGACTACTGCTTGGACCTGCGACTGGACCTGCCTCCTCGGGCACTCCACCACCGCCCAAACTCTGCTCGATGGCCTTCTCCACCACCGCCCTTTCCTCCGCCGGAGTCACCTCACGCACGCCTTCAACCGAACCCTCTTCAACAGACTCTAACCGGCGCTGTTTAGAACTCCTCGCCGGCGTTGGTATCTCCTCGTCGCTCGATTCCACTACTGACCGGCTCCTTACCGGTCTTTTCCCCTTGTCCTCGCCCTCCCTGTCACTGGTTCCGCCCTGACGCGTCGGCAAACTCAGCGTCGTCTTCTTTACTGCAATGGCCTTGCCGGCCGCATTGAGCTCCTGCTGCCCCTCCAGATACTTCCTCGCCGCCCGTACCAAGGCGGCCCCCTCCGCCTCCGCGGCGGCCCCGTAACAACTTCCCCCGTACCGAGCAACCTTTGCTCACTTCATTGCAGCGGTAACATGGCAAGTTGCTGGTCGGGTACCAGCAACCTTCGGGGTCGTTCAAGGCCCAGCAGCCATCGCACTACCGCAACAAACCATTAGCCAGTTGCCGCTAAGGAAGGACAGAGTAATGCTTACCACCCCGACCCGCTCCCGGAACGCCGCTCTTGCCACAGGAGCCGCCAATTTCCTCTCCTTCCTCCGCCTGACTACTTCTCCGGCACTGGCACCTGTGTCCAGCACTGTCGAGGGCAAGCGCCCACGCAGCAACTTCTTCAAGTCCCAGTCGTTAAACGACTCCGGGACCGCCACCTCCTCCTCGCTCTTGCCGTCACTGAACACTGCCCTCTGCTTGCCCTTGCTCTTCTTCGGCAAAGTCTGGACCGGCTGTTAGCAACTGACCATTACTCCAGAGCAAAACTTACCGGCTCCTTGTCATTGTCGTCCCCTCTCGTGCGCTCTTTGCCCTTCAATGACCGCTACAAGCGTCAACCGTTAACAACCGTACCAGCCGTAACTGAACTGTCGAACTTACCTTCGGAACCGTCATTGTCCTCGTCTTCGCTGCCGGCTTGGGAGTCTTTGGAGTCTGTGGTAGCACCGGCGACTCCGCTCCAGCGCTACCGGCGGCTCCGCCCTGCCAGCTTGATCCCTCGCCATGGTCCTCCCTTGTCCTCGTAACGGTCGCCGCCATCGGATCCTTGGGCGGGTGCTGAAAGAGAAACTGCTTGTCAAAAGAGAGTTCATCGAACAACTGGAAATACCTTAACGCCGCTGCTAAGTCATAGCGGCACCGTTAGCACTTACCGTCATAGGCGCCTCCACGATCTCCTCCTCCTCTATCTCTCCCACTGGCTGCTCACCCTTAGCGCAAGCGTTAGCATACCGTACGAGACGTTAAGAAGCAAAAGAAACTTATGAAATGTGTGTCGAAAGGCCTCATCCAGGCTTTGTCCTTGTATTGGGCATATAAAGCCCGGCACTCTTCTCCTACCGCCTCCTGTTCCGACCACGTGACCCCACTGCCGCCTGCCGACTCGAACCAGTGCAGGTAGGTCGACAATATCGACGTTACCGCCGACTGCAGATTTGTCGCGAGGAGCGCGTGCCCCATCCCGAGCACCTTGGGCGCCTTCTCGAGAAAGTCTTGAGCAGCCACGAAGCGCACGAAGGTAGTCGAGTAGTTGAAGAAAGCAGGTGTAGACATGGTAGTGTTGAAATGACGAAGTCCAAAGAGTCGCTGGAGTTTATTTATGATCTTTTGGTATGGTGCACAGACCAGGACCCCCCGCACGGACCACGCTTAACAATCACGAGACTTCGAGGGTTTTCCTTTGACTGGGGACAGTCAGTTTTTCAGTCAAGGGGAGATGATACGCCCCGGTCAGCGTTGGCTGCCCGACACCGACAAGTCGAACCAAGCACGTGACTTTGGCACGTGACCGCTACCGACCGACCGCTAACGACACCGACCGTTACCGACCTTTCCCTTAACAACCCAGCCAACCTTGCGACAGTTCAGGCCTCTCTCCCTACGGCCCCTGACATGCATTATCACATGCATCCGCTACGCTTACTGTCTATTACCGTTTTCCCCTTTCATCGCCTTACTCCTGACATGCATTATCACATTATCACATGCAACTGCTATGCTTACTACCTATTACCGGTTTCCCCTTTTATCTACCGTTCTACTTACCTATAAATACTGCCCTGTCAGTAGCTACAAATCATCGAATCATACCAGAGTTTAGTCCCCACCTCAGGCTATGCTTAAGATCTCGTTCACACTCTTGCTTCGTTAACGACTGATTTGGGATTACCCAGTCCAGTCTACTTTGCTCCTTGTCGCCTTTGTTAAGCGCCATACGGGCGCCCTTGCTCCGCTTTCGTTAAGCACCATATGGGTGCCCTCGTTTCGCCTTCGTTAAACGCTAGCGCTTACGGCTAGCGGCTCGTATATTTCCGTTAACTCTTCCACTATTCCTTAACGACCTTTTGGGTCTTTGACAGATTTCTCCCTTAGCGACGGTTCGGCGCAGACACTAGCGGCCGCACCGTTATCTCTTACCGCTCTCTCACACTTCCTTACTGACTCCAACCTCACATCTCCTTACCGGGTTTCTGGGACTTTGCTAGACTCCTCTCACATACACACATAACGCTACTGCTTGCTAGCTATCCCTATCTAGCTGGTCTTGTTGGTTGTTTCCTGCACAGCAGCTAGGCGGCAAGTCAGTGCATCAGCGGGCTCCCCAAAACCCTGCCCAGTGCCTGGGGCTCTGCTAGTGCTGCATTCTTTGCTCTGGGACCCTATCACTCTTACCCAGCCCCAGTGCAGGAAAACCCTGACACTATCCACCTCCAATGCCCCCGACCCACTGTGGCCTCTCCAGCGTGTACCCTATCTTCCCCTCTCACATGCCAGCAATGGGTCAAGGCCTACGTCCAACAACGCAATGACATCCTAAGCTCATTGCACATCAACCCGGTAGAGTTCTCTCAATGTACGAGGGCCCTTCTCATCAGTCTGGGGCAGCTCGACATCTCTGGCACCCTGGAGCAGTGGGCTGATCACCTCCTTGACTTCCACAAGAACTACCAAAAAAGCAACCTTCCCAATAACGTTGCCAACACTCTGCGGGTGGACATGGCCCTCCAGGCTGAACTTCTGGCCCTAGTCAATAAAATCCATACCAGTCCCACACCTCAATGCTTTGAGGACCCTGTTGACCCTGCCCACTCTTTCCACATGCAGTGGGAGGAACTGAGCCAGCCCCAGAGCCAAGTTCCACCCCCGGCCCAATGCCAGCAGTGGGAGCTCGATGCTGCCTCTGCAACCCTCCAGTCCCTGAACCCAGAAGGGGGTCTCTTCAATCAACCTGCTGCCCGCACCATCAGTCTTTTGTCCCGTGCCAGGGCCCATTCTGTCCCCAGCATCTTCCGCACTTGGCCCCAGCCAGAACCAGCTGAACCTCCCTGCACTGAGCCCATGCAGTTGGCCCTCCCCCCTGACAAAGTTGCATCCCTCCACACCTTATCCTACGTTGATGATCCTGCACCCCCCAATGAGGAAGCGACCAGACCTGGCGAGGCACCCCCACCCTCTCCAGTACACGACTTCATCCACAACAGACCCTCTATCTTGACCTCAGAGGCAACTATGGAAAGAGGCCCCCTCCATGTGAACCACGCCCTGGGGCTCTGGCACCTCCATGCCCCCCTCTGGGTCAGGCCCACTCCTCCTTCCCCACAGGACTGCCACGCCCCCCCTTCTTCCCGGGGCCTCTGCCTCCACCTGGGCCACCCCCTCGACATCTGCCTCACTCTGGGCCCCCTCTGGGACCCCCACCTCCTCCTGGGCCACCCCTTGGCAATCACAGGCCATATAGGCCACCTCCCCTGGGAGCTCCCCCACCCCCTGAAGCACCCCTGCACCCTTAGATGGGCCCCCTGCTTGGCAGAGGACTCCCAGATGGCAGACTCTCAGGCAGATGGGGCCCGGCTATGAGCCCCTTTCCCCCCCAACAGCCTGGCAGTAACAACTTCTACTATTATTACAATGCCAGCCCCATGCGCAGCCCAAAATGCCCTAGACAACACCCACAATGCACTGGCCCACAAGGGGAAGCTCAACATGCAAAAACCAAAACCTTTTGTGGGCCGTGACCCCCGCAAGTGGCACACCTACCTTACACAGTGCCTCACTATGTTCCAGGCAACCAGCTCGAGAACTCCCAGGTTGCATTCACCACGTCGTACCTCCAGGGCATCACCTATGATCATTACACCGCCCTTCTCTGGTACAACTCCACCAACCCCGTCCTTTCCAACTGGAAGGCCTTTGTCCAGGAGTTCTTTGGCAAGTTCAGCGTCTATGACACTGTAGCAGAGGTGGAGGAGACCATCATCAATCTCCAAATGCGCTCAGAGGAACGCTTCACCAGTTTCATTGTCCAGTTCGAGTGGGAGGCCTACAAAACGGGCTGGAACTACAACGCCCTCTGGTTTGCCCTCCATCATCCCCTACCCCAACGTATCAAGGACGTCCTCCACATTGCCTCCAAGCAGACCACCTATGACGGGTACAAGGCACTTGTCACTCAAGTCAATCAGTGGTATTGGGAAGACCAAAGCGAGTCTGCAGCCTCCTGGAACAGCTGGAACCCCACAAACCAACCCTCCTGGCAGCTGTGGAGGACACACGCGGGATTGCCCACTGGTGCCACCCCCACCTCTTGCCCCAACCCTGGCCAAGGACCAGCTGGACTGGCTCGCCTTCTGGGCTCTCCTCAACGCCGCCACCCTCGACAAAGTCTCGGAGACCCCTCCCAATGAGTCCGACCCCCTCCTCAATCTTCCTGACACTCCTGGTGATGAAGAGTCCTTGCGGGCCAACCAGGTCTGGAACTTCAATTGACCCTGGATCAACATACCCAGCGATGTGCAGGAGCGCCAGCGCAAGGAAGGTTTGTGCATTCTGTGTGGTGAGCAAGGGCATTTCATCAACAACTGCCCCAAATGCTGCACCATGGGCCATGCGGTCTGGACCATCAACAGTGAGGATTGGGACTACCAATTTACGGAAAACGAGCCAGAGGTTTAGTCCCGGAAGACGCACTAAATCACAGACCAGACCTCGACGTCTTCTCCACCATGGCTACTTACCTCTCCGCAACAATTTTATCCCCGGACACCCCCACGGCTTACCTCTCCTTGCAATCCTGACAAGCCCTCCTCATCAGTACCTCCCTTCCTTCGATACCTCCTCCACTGTCATTAACACCCTTGTCAACAGTGGCACCACTGACAACTTTGTCAATGAGTCCTTGGCCTTGTCAACTCCTCACCTTCTTCAATGCCTACCCATCCCCATCCAACTCCGACTCTTTGATGGCAGTACCACATCCTCCAGAGCTATCACCCACTCCATACAGCTACCCATCATGTTCACCGACGGCCAGTGGCAGGAGGTCCGGTTCCTCGTAACCAAGCTCCACACTGCCACTCCTCTCATTCTGGGACTCACCTGGCTCTGCGCGACCAACCCCCGGATTGACTAGCAGAACCTCACACTCCGCCCCCACTGACAACTCACACCTGCCTCCAAACCCATCCCCCTTCGCCTCACCCCAGGTACAGATGCCCTGGAGCTTCCTATGTCCCCACCACCAACACCCCACCAACTTTGCTTAATCTCCACCCAATCCTTCATCATCAACACCCAATTAGGTGGCCTCCCTGACTCGCTACCCACCCTCATTGATAGCGGAGCCACCAGGATGTTTGTCAGCAAATGGTTACAGCTACTCCCCAGCCCCCTCAGGAAACTCCTAGAGCTCCAGCTCTTTGACGGGAATGTCGCCACCTCCGGCCCCATCACCCACTCCCACTCCGACACCCTCCACCTTGAAAATGGCCTTCAGTTCCCAGTGAACCTCCTGGTCACCTCCTTCCCAGAGTCAACCCCAATTGTTCTCAGACTGCCCTAGCTGCACAATGTTAACCCCGATATCAACTGGGAGGACCTCACAATGACCTTCCCAGGGCCCAATGCCAGCCTGGCCACCACTATCCTCCTCAAACTCCATGCCACAGAGGACCAGGCCACACTGGAGCTACCCATGACCCCCAAAAGTGACTCCAAACCACCCTGTACTCCACCCCCATGCCTCATCCCTCCTTTTCCCCCCAACATCCCCTGAAACCGGTACAAGGGACCCTCCTACCTGGCTCTGGGCCTCAAAACACCCCCTCTGCCCCCTCCTGGCAATGTGCCCAAGAAGCCCCTTGGCCCCGTCAACCTAGATATCAAAATTATTGGCCTGGAACCCTTCGCATGCATCCTATGGGATGGCACCCCCGCTTTCCAACTCCATATATCCCCAGCCCTCCCCAAAGAACACCTCCGCACTGAAGACACCCCCACCAAACCCAAAATGGAGGAGCAGATCCTATGCAAAGTAGTCCCCCCTGAGTACCACGAGTTTGCGGATGTCTTCTCTGAAGGTAGCACAAAGGAACTCCCCCCCCCCACCAATCGTACAATCATACAATTGACCTCAAAGAAGGCACCTCCCCCCTATTCAGCAAGGTCTACAACATGTCTGAAGTGGAGCTCTGCGCCCTCAAGGACTACCTCAACGAGAGGCTTGGCAAGGGATTCATCCAACTCTTGAACTCCACTCCTGGGGCGCTCGTACTATTTGCGAAGAAGAAGGACAGCTCCCTCCAACTTTGTGTTGACTACCGGGGACTCAACAAAGTCACCAGTACCCCCTCCCCCTCATCGGCGACCTCATTGACCGTCTCTGCAGTGCCAAAATCTACACCAAAATAGACCTCCAGTCGGGTTACAACAACGTGCACATAGCTCCAGGACATGAGTGTAAGACTGCCTTCCACACCCGCTACAGACTCTTTGAGTACCTCATCATGCCCTTTGGAATGACCAACTCCCCCGCCACCTTCCAATACTTCATGAACAACATCTTCCACAACATGAGGAATGTCTTTGTGATTGTGTACCTCGACAATATCCTCATCTATTCCAATTTCCTTAACAACCACCGGGAGCATGTGCGGCAGGTCCTAGAACACCTTTGGAGATACCACCTCCACGCCAAACTGGAGAAGTGTGCCTTCCATGTCACGGAGGTAGAGTATCTGGGTGTGATAGTCTCCCCAGACAGAGTGCGCATGGACCTGGTCAAGATCCAGGCTATCCTCGACTGGCCACCTCCCCGGAACGTCAAGGAGGTACAATCCTTCCTGGGCTTCACCAACTTCTACCGCCAGTTCATTGATAACTACTCTGGCATCACAAAACCCCTCAACCAGCTCACCCAGAAGGACACTCCATGGAATTGGGGACAGCAAGTGCCAGAGCATATTTGAACTTCTCAAATCTGTTTTCACCTCCACCCCAATCCTCCAGCACTACAATCCCTCCCTCCCCATTGTCTTGGAATGCGACACCTCCAACTATGCTATCGCCAGCATCCTCTTGCAGATGGACCCCAGCAGTAGCGAGCTCTGCCCTGTCAGCTTCTATACACGCTCAATGATCCCAGCAGAGCTCAACTATAACATCTATGATAAGGAGCTGCTTGCCATAGTTGAGGCCTTCAAGAAATGGCGGGCCCTACCTCAAAGGGGCACCCCACCGCATCTAAGTCTACTCCAATCGCAACAACCTCCAGTACTTCACAACCACAAAACAGCTCAGCTGCCGCCAAGCCCGCTGGTCAGAGACCTTCTCAGAGTACGACTTCACCATCCACTACTACCCTGGCCACCTCAGAGCCAAACCCAATGCCCTCACCCAATGCCCAGACATCTACCTGAAAAAGTCATTTGAGGTGGGGCGGAACTCCTTCAACCACTGAGTTGTCATCCCCCAAGAGCACCTTTGTGCCGTGCTGATCATGGATGAAGAAAGGATCCTACACCAAATTTGCAATGCACCCCCAGACTACTTCTTCACTCAGCATGACCTCCAGAATGCTCCAGAAGGCACCCCACCAACCCCATCAACCTTCACCCTATCCCCTGACAACTCCCTCCTCCTCCAGAACAGTTACATCTATGCCCCGGACCACAAAAAGATATGCCTCAACATTCTCTGACAACACCACAACCATAAGCTGTGGGGGCACCCAGGAATCTGTAAGACTGTTCAGCTCATCTCCTGGACTTACTTCTGGCCTAGACTCAAGCACAACATCATCTGGTATG
Source organism: Termitomyces sp. MG145 (assembly GCA_003313055.1). Lineage (NCBI taxonomy): Eukaryota > Fungi > Basidiomycota > Agaricomycetes > Agaricales > Lyophyllaceae > Termitomyces > Termitomyces sp. MG145. The sequence continues at coordinate 108,089 of QGOB01001005.1, read as the reverse complement.
TCCAAGCCTGCAAATCCTGCCTCCAGGCCAAAGTCCCCCATCATTGTCCCTATGGTCTTCTCAAACCCCTCCCTGTCGGTCACCACTCCTGGTCCTCCATCTCCCTAGACCACATTGTTGAACTCCCCAACTTTGATGGCTTCGACACCATACTCATGGTAGTCTGCTGCCTCACAAAACAAGCCATCTTCATTGCGTGCCACACCACCAACGATGCCTCGGAGTTTGCCAGGATCTTCCTCAAACATGTGTTCTCCAAGCACAGGCTCCCCAATGACATCATCTCCAACTGTAGCCCCCTCTTCATCTCCCGGTTCTGGCAGTCAATCAAAACCAATCTATCCACCACCTATTATCCGGAGACTGACAGACAGACCAAACATGTGAACCAGACCCTGGAGCAGTACCTCCGCCGCTACGTCAACTACCAGCAGGATGATTGGCGGCATGACTTGCCCCTGGCCGAGTTCACGTACAACAACACCCTCCACTCTGCCACCGGAGTTTCCCCTTTCTACTCCAACAAGGGTTACCACCCCCAGCTCACCCTCTCCCTTGACAACATACCCTCACATGTTGCCCACAAAGTCGCACAAGATCTCTGGTCCCTCCACAAATTCCTCCGAGAAGAAATCAACACCGCCAACAAAGCCTACACCAAGCATGCCAACTCCCACTGTGAACCCACCCCTGACTGGCCCCCTGGAACTCTCATATGGCTCAACTAATGCAACATCAAAACCTGCTGACCCCCCCCAAAGTTTGATCACAAGCGCTTTGGACTCTTCAAAATCCTCCGGAAAGTTTTGATGCACACCTACAGACTTGACCTACCCCTGACCCTCAAAAGACTCCACCCAGTGTTCCATGTCTGACTCCTCAAAGAATATGCCCCGAACCCTAGCCAGCAACCTGAATGACCCCCGCCGATCAAACTTGAAAGCAACATCCGATACAAAGTCGACCAAATCCTCGATTCCTGGCAAGTCTGCAACCAGATCCTTTACCTCGTGCATTGGAAAGGTTACGGCCTCAAGGACGACACTTGGGAACCTCATGAGAATCTCTCTGGAGCTCCTCTGGTGCTCCGGAACTTCCACCGGCAGTACCCCAGCAAGCCCCGGGACCCCCGAGACTAGAACTCACAGACAGCAGTAGTGAGCCTAACTCCCGCCTCTGGATTCATTTGGGATTCAACTCCCACCAGTACCCCTAAGCCCCTTTTGCCCTTTCTCATGTGACTTTCACTGAATCACAACACTCCAAGAAATTCCAAGAAATACATTTCCAGGACCAGAGACAATGGAGACAGTATGTACAGATCTAAAACTACAGTATAGGACGCGGTGCACAGACTCCCAGAGACAAAAGAACAAGAAAACCTTCCCCCTCACTCGACCCCCTCCCTGGCACTCCGCTCCTCCTCCGGCACCCCCACCTCATTGACTAGCATTGCTGCCTCCAGTTGAGCTGCCACGGTTGCCATGTTGTCTTTGTAGCATGGTAGGGGCTTGCCCACGTCCACCACCACATCCAACCAAGTCCCAGGAGCCACCGTGTTACAATGACAATGTCCTGCCAGCACCCAACCAAGCTGCACCATACTGTGATTGACCTCCGGCAAGAAAACTCGCTGTGAATGGGATAAGCCCTCTTGGAGGGATGCAAATGCTGCAGAAGACGTGTCAAGCAAGAGCCGGTGCTCTCATGCCCAGCCTAAACAGCCCAGGTTAGTTAGCAAGGTAGCCAGCACAGGGACTACTTATGCATTGCCTCACCCTGCCCCGTGGCTGCCTCCCTCAGGGCCCAGTCCTGCCTCTGGACAAACAACTCCCTTTCAACCCGGAGAGCCCCCGCCTCTGCTTGCCACCTCTCCAGCTGATCGGGCTGGGACAATAGAAGCGCAGAATGTGCCCTAGCAGACGCTGACACCTCCATTTGCTGGACTCACTCCTGGAGACCCCTCACCTCCATGGCCTGGGAGTTCACCACCACCATAGCTGCCGCCAACTCCCTCCTTGCACCCTCCTGCTCCTCCTGGGCCCTCTGCGACTCCGCCTACACCTCCCCCAACTCCCACCATGCCATGTCTTGCTCCTCTGGGACCTCTCACAACTCTACATCTCTCTGGGCAATTTCCTCCATCAAGGCCTCCATCCGTTGATGCATAGCCACCTCTGCCGCCAAAACCTTGTGAGTGACTGGAGAAGTGGGGCCCAAAAGTCTGCCTGTCCAAGGAGAATACATGTGTGTCCCAGGAGGACCCACCTCAGGAGAGAGAGACCTTTGTGAGCGCTTGGTAGGCCAACCCGCTGGGGAGAATGCCTGCTGCTTCCCTGAACCAGCCCCCAACATCCTCTGTGCTCCCTGTGGTGGGCCCACCTTCACCACAGCCCTGGACCCTACACCACTGCCCCCAGACTTCTGATGGGCCCCCCACACACACCCAGACCTTGCCCCAGACTTGGGGATTGCCGCCATTTGCACCAGGACCCACTCCGCCTTCCAACCCTGCTCCTCTGCTATGCACGCCGCCTTCCAGAGCTGTGACACCAAGCACCTCTTGTGATGGGCGTGACAGGCCTTGCACATGGACAAGTCCCGCTGTGACCCTGCCTCCAGGAGCAAAAACACACACAGCTCCCCTTGGCAAGCGCAAAGGATGCACTAGAAACAACCCCGGGCTCAGATTGGAGATTCCTGGACTAGGGGGGCTACTCACCAGACTATGCACCTGACACCACACCAATGTTGGGGTACCCTGGACCTGGGCCAGCGCCCTTGCTACCTGATCTGGTGTTGCCACCTCCTGCGGTACCCACGGACCAAGAAGGACACCTGAAACAACCTAGGAGACCAGCTGCGGCGACACCCCCTCAGGACGGGGGGGAACCTATTGAGATGGACCAGCCCCCGGAGTTTGCATCGACACCTCTACACCTGGGTTAGCACTGGACACCGAGAGGACGCCCCCACTCACGTTGGTGAAGCATTGCCAATAGCATGCATGCATCCCACCATTGGTTGAAGGCTGCTCGGCACACCTTGTATAGCTCCCAGGATGCCACACAGTCATCATTGGAAGATGAGGAAGTAGGTGAACTGGAAGAAGAGCTGGGTAAAGACAAGGATGGGGAACGAGTTGCGGTGAGCACTCCCTTTTATCCCCTCCAGAGCACTTCCTGGATGGCCGCCGTATGACTTCGACTTCAATTCCAAGGACTTCTGTGCCAGCACTAACTTTGGGTTCAAATTCCCATGACACTGCCACTGCAGCCCCCATCTCAAAGGGTCTCGATGCTGAAGAGGGGGTAATGTCACAACCCCACCACCTCAAGATCCTCATATGCTGCTCCTGCTCCAGCACACACCTCCCCCGCACCCCTTGCGCACCTCCGGGACCACCAACGACCTCACAGTGCTGCATCGGCAACACTCGCCTGGCCATCACCGAACCCCAGCATCTTGGCCGACACGTCACCCCAAGGCTTCCCTGTCACTGGACACACCCGGACTCCTGGCATCCCGGCCATCACATAACATTCCATAACATTCCTCCTGCAAACTGTCAGCACGTCACCAGGCCACCTGCTTCTGTGGCGCCAATGGGCGCCACCACCACGCACCACAACCACCGACCCGCCCGACCCAAGACCGCCACAACCTGCGCCAGCATGCCCCGACAACTATCGCGACCCCGGAGCTGGGAGCCAGTCCCGGGGCTTAGCCGGAGGAATCAGATGCTATGGCCCCAAGATAGAATCCTACCTGGGACTTAGCGGAAGGGTAGTACATAAACCATAGGATAGCATACGAGTCAAGTAGTCTTGATATTAACCATAGTTCTCCGTATTTCTGTATTCTCTGTCTCTGCCTCTATCTCAATCTATTCTCTTGCCTCTCTCTCTCTTGTCTTGTCTCTCATCTCTTGTCTCCATGCCTCATATCTCCGTTCCATGACTCGTCCCTCTGTTCTGTATCTTTTCTCCATTTCTCTTTCTCTATTTCTACTTCCTGTTCCATATCCCTTCCTGTCCCCCAGTTTCCTGACCAACCCATTCCCCACCCAATCTGTACCTACTCCTATCTGCTTCCGAGCCTACTCCCATCCCCTGATCTGTACTACCCTCCCATTCTCTGTTCCCCCTTCCATGAAGACCCTACCCTACCCCCCCTAAACTTGTGCTCCTCTACCCAGAGCACTTTTGACCTTGCGCATGTTGCTACTCATACCCCAGAGCATCTGGACTTCACCCTGGGCCACTCGTAGCTGTACCAGAGCTCCTGCAAAGCCCCGGACCTGTACTTAGCCTCCCGAGCTCACCTAGTAAGGACTCGCCAGTGTAGCTAAGCCCCTGTTGTCAGCGGAACCTGACAACCACATCATTGACCTGCCAGAGTCAGAAGAATACATTGCAATCCTTAATGTTGTCTGTTGCCTAACCAAGCAAGCTGTCTTTATCCCATGCTAAACTAGCCTGAGCATCATCTTCCTTTATCTCCTTGCCTACTAAGTTGTCATCCTTGAGTGGCCTGACATCTTCTGGTAAGAATTCTTCTGCATGATCAAGCCCAAATTCTGCTTCACACCGGGAACCTTCACTTGAGCTCAATTGCCTTGCCCTTCCCCTTTGCATCAGCCTTCATCTGGTCTCTCTTCTTCTTCTCCTTCTTCTTTTCTATCCTGTTCAACTCCTTGGACTGCTCAGGTAGTGGCACAAAGTACAGTATCTGGCCTTACACCCAATCACTTAAAACAATCTTAGCCACCAATTATGCCTTGCAGTTGGCCCATACTTCCTCCTCCACATCTTCTCTAAGCACAGCCTCCATAACAACATTATCTTCAATTACAGAACTCTGTTTGTCTCCAAGTTCTAGCAATCCCTGCATAGAGCCTTAGACATCAAGTTCAACCTGTCTACAGCATATCACATAGAGACCAACAGACAAACAGAGTGCATCAACCAGACACTGGAGCAGTACTTCAAGCTCTATGTCAACTGCCTGCAGGACAACTGGTGCTTTGAAGTCTCTATTGTGGAGTTCACTTACAATAATACCCACATTTTGTCACCAGAATCTCCCCATTCTTTTTAAACAACAGTTACAACCTCTAGCTCATGGGTATTACTCCAGAATATTCTATGTCATACTAACAAAGCCATCCACAACCTCTAGAGCCTGCAGAATTACCTTTGATGAGAAATTGACACTACTAATTGGGCCTACAGCAAGCATGCCAACACCCACAGGTCTGGCTAGACTACTAGAACATAAAAACTTGCTGGGCTCCTTCAAGGTTCACTTGAAGGTCTCTTCACACACCCACTAGCTTGATCTGCTTGCCAGAAAGAAAAACCTTCACACTGTCTTTCATGTCTAACTTGAATGCTATCAGCTGGATTTTGTCCTGTCAGGACCTACTTATTTTCAACCCCTCCAACTCAAGGACCACCCCTGCTTAATTGTAGTACCACCACACTCCAAGTCAATTCCTTCTGCTTTAGCTCATCACCAGATCACTGGCTGCCTAGTTCACCAAGCATCACAGATTCCAGGCTTCACAACAACAGAGAACAGCCCAGACAATTCAACCAGCACTCATGCTTCTAGACCTGCCACCCACTAATCCTCAATACAAATAGGCTCTGAAGACAACTCTGCCCCCCTGAGATCACTCTACAGTCACAAGACCCAGGCCAATCTACTCCAAGAAGCCTGAGTATATAGTTATGACATCTTCATAATCAGTAGCTGGTCTCAATATTGCTCATACATACATTTCTCTTATTTCAGCTTTCTCCTTACTCTCTGTTTCCTGGTCTTATCTTTGAATTTATTAGTCTTCTGGACCTCTCTTTTCTAATTTATCAGTCTTCCAGTTCTCCTCTTACAACTAATCTGTTTTTTCCACTTTAGCATAGTACCTAAGTCTTTTGGGATTTCCAAAGACTTTAACACCTCCACCTACATTTGCCTGGACTTTGAACCCATTTTCCAAGCCTTAGACTAACTCTGGACATTCATAAGTCCTTTTTCCTCTGTCATTGACTAACTCCAACTAGTAGGTTCTTCCTTCTGGAGGTGAGCCTCTAGGTAGCAGGACCTGACACTTTTCTAAAAAAGAAAACAACCTGCCTCCACTGATAGAGGTCAACATAGAGAAACAATCAGAAGTAGAAAATACCTTGTCCAATGGACCAGATACAGACCCAAAACCAACACCTAGAGTTCCTTCAATAACCTTCAGAACATGCCAGATGCCCTCCAGAGTTTCTACCAGTTCTTCCCACACAAGCCTCAGGACTCCCAAGCCATGACCTCACTAGGGCAGTAGTGAACCTCACCCTCATCCTCAGAAGCATTGGGGATTCAACTCCTACAAGTATACTCCATACCCCTTTTATTTCTCCTTTTCCTTCTTTTTCTCCTCACCTACCTCATCCTGCATTGTTTCCTCCTATCCTGTCAGTTTATCTTATCTTATCTAAATCAGTACATCTTATCTTATCTCCGTTGTCTCATCTTATCCCATCTTATCACTTATTTTATCCTCCCTTATCTCATCTTGTTCTTATCTCTTGTTGTATCTTATCTTATTTCCCCTATCTTGTCTTACCAGTCTCAGAATGCACACTTATGTGTGACCATGGAAGCCACTGACTTGTCCCAATCTAGTGGCATCCATGAGTCATAGGCCACTGAACTTGTGGGTAGGGAACTAGTCAATCCAAGCATTGATGGTGTTGGTGTCTGACCAGAAGAGACTCCAGGCAGATCACCTGTGTCTTGTTGAGGTGGCACTTGGTCCCATGAGAACACAAGATTGGACATGGCACTAAAGAAGTTGCAAAGTTTAATTCTGATGCATTGCCCAAAGAGGTAACAGAAAGCCAATAGCAGAAGATTCAAAAAAATATAATGTAAGTTATAAGAGAGAACAATCTTAGTAACTGGATCAGACTGAACTATTGGATTAGACTAGTTATGTTACAAAAATAAAGGGCATTGTTTTATGTAAGCAAAGGACATACTATTAAATGCATTGATTTTTATGGAAATGTGTAATGACCCATTACAACCTTTGAATGAAGTGACTCTAGCACATTGAGGACTTCTGCCAGAAAAAGATCATTTGGTCAGCCACTTTTCAGGAAGGGCATGCAGAGGAATGTTTGATTTGTACATAGGATACAAAAAGAGGGCTTTATCCATGTCTTCTAGAGACTTGACTACCTGGATGGACTAATTTAGTGCCTATCTTTCATGACAATGTAACATTTATATTGAAAGACAAGATCCCTAAGTTTACTATCCCTTACATTGACAATGTACCAGTCAGGGGACGTGCTACCCACTATGAGTTATCAGGTGGAGGGTACCAGACTATATTGGAAAGCAAAGGAATTAGAAAATTTGTATGAGAACATCTACAGAATGTTATAAGAATTATACAATGCATGAAGTAATGTGGCAGGACCTTTTTAGGATTCAAGTCAGTATGTACAGAAGAGATTACCATAGTAGGACATAGATGCACCTATAAGAGATGACAGCCAAAAACAGATTGAGTGGGAGAACTATCTTGCTGGGGACCTTGTAAGATGATCACCAATGTCAAGTTGTTTCTATCAACCTTTGGGTGTGCTGCACTTTCATTAAATGACTAAATACAGTTAAAAGGGAGAGAGGCCAGATTTTTGCAACCATGTAGGAAGTAGCAGAGACACTGGAAGAAATAGCCCGTGATCTGCAATCCATTATGAAGGTCCTGAATAGAGAAACTGGGAGGCTTCATTTAAACAAGAGCCCAGCTGAAAAAGCCAGCCATAACAGGAGCACAGAGTTAAAAGTTGACCCTGCACCAACCGTGGACAGACAGACTGTTGATACTACATAGTACTGCTAACCCAGATATCTTTAGCCATTGATGTTGATGATGATGAACTCCGCCCCGCCGCGAAGCGGCGGTCTTTAATTTCAAGGTGGGAATACATGGGTGAGTATGTCATCCGCCCTACAGTATACTAAAGGCACCGATTCGGCCCAAAGCCCCCTAGTTACTTACCGTTAACGTTCCTCCCCGAACTCTGTACTGCGTTCCCCTTCACCTTTCCATTGTTGGTAAGTCCTGACCTGCTTAATCGCATGGCCAATTCTCCCCACGCCCGGACCGAACCCCCTGTCAGGCTTCCCCGTGCGGACCAGTTCGCAGTTGCCTTTGCTGGGCTGACCCAGTAGTCGTCGGTTTACGGACCCTAAGAGGAACATTGACACTAATCACTAACCTCATTACCTCTAGTCTTGGATTACCTCAACAACTGTATTCGTGATGTTATTATGATACGATACGATCAAAACCCTCCAAGTGACATAACAAACGTATCAAACGCCAAGTACACGTCATCATCTATGTCACCCGTAATAAGGGCAAGATATCTTATCTTTTCTTCCGACGCCTCGGATGCTCGGGCCTTGTATGACTCCCAACTCAGAGGCATCCATCCCGATTGTTCCCAGTCGATAATTGCAGCAATGCGCAATGGAACGTTTGGTTGACGCGGCGTAACCATGATGTTGCACAGGGAGAGATCGCCATGGGTAAAGACGAAGGGATCGTGATATGGAAGATTAAAGTCGGGATAATCCGGATACATGATCTCACGCATGTAGGGTTCCATGCGTGTGAGATATTCGTAAAATGCATCTGCATTCGGAAAAATGTCAAGCGCACGACGTTGGAACACCCTGTCATTAAGTGGTTGGCAACCCATGGTTCCTGAGAATAGCAACGTTAAGATAGAATTACACAGTTCATATAAGCCCTTTGAAAGCGCACCAACAAACATCGACCCAGTCGGCCTAGCCAAACGATGTAGAGCACTAATCATGGTCCCCGCCTCCTTACAAAGTTGTTCCTTCTCTTTTTCCAAGAGAGTGGGCCATATATCACGTAAATTCTCTCCATCTACCAGTTCCATATATATGTACAATTCTCCACCATCACTTCGGCGCCATCCATACACCTCTGGGACCCGGACTTCAGGTAATAGTCGAGGAAGCGCCCACAAGACCTGACCCTCTGCAATTGAGGCTGGTGCGGTAATGGGGCCCGGATATTTAAAGAAGGGTAGTACCCTTTTCACAACAAGGGAAAGAGAAGGAAAGCGGGAGATGAGACGCTCTGCGCCAGACCCGGTCGCCGCCTTGATTTCCGCTATCGAGGGCAGACTGGAAATTGTATGATGTTTGAAGAAGGTCGAATCAAAGAAAAAGCAGGTATCTTGAGAGGGAAGCCAGTGACTGTCAACCGTTATGATGGGGTCAGAAACGCCCATGTCGAGATCCGCAAGAGAAGAGTAGGTAGGTTTGGTTTCGGAATGGTTATAAATCCAACTAGTGATGTCACATGACATCAAGTTGTTGCGCGGAAATCTCCGGCGGGCTCGCCGATCGAAATCGGAAGAGGCGGTATCCTGACTCTCGACACTCGACAGTCAGGAGTCTACTGGGTTTGAGCGTAGTTGTAGCCTGGAGTTTCGGTTCAACTTATGCACCCGACATACATATATACTCCTTATGTGGCCTTCGGCTCCATTCATGAATTTTTCCAGTCCTTCTCAAACAAAATGGCTGTTGACTCGTGCCTATTTTGAGCAAGAGTGTGGGAATCATTCAGCTCAAATACCAAAATATTGACCTTTACTCTCATGATATCTCGTTGGTAGGTAGCATGTTTTCCATGATACCTGCATGATTTCTAACATTTTTAGCTGAACAATGTCTAGAGGACAGGCACAGACCATGACTGTTCACTAACCTTGAACACCGCAGAGCCTGCACAAACCAGGAATTTATATCATACTTTCTCAGGTAAAATAATATATATACACTTGTTTACCATTTCACACCTGAGGCTGGCAGGATGATATTGTTGGGAAATCAGGGAGAGAACCCTGCAAAAGAAGCAGAGCACACAGGGTTACAAGCACCTGAGAAGTATGGAGCTACTACTGGATCTATCTATCAGTTAATGTAATAAGGTTTAAAGTCTTGCCAGCTTATTCCAAGCATCATGAAAGCTCATCTATGTCCAACCCTTCCCCTTGAGCAAAACAATGATGCTTCCCCTAAATCTAAAAGTGTAGTTTTCTTCATCATCAGAGAGAATGGAAAGACCAGCATACTTCTTATCAAGTGCTTGGAAGTGTTTGATTCTTGTTTTGTGTGCAGCAGCAAAGTGACCAAGTCCTCCACAATAGAAACAGATAGTGGAAGAACCTGCCTTTTCCTTCTTTATCACAGCCATGGCATCTCCACATGACTTCTCCTTGGGTTTGGATGGCAGTCATAGGGTGGGCAAGGTTCTGGCAGCTCTCATTGAGGTAAGCAAGTGATGACAAAGCTGAGCATGAACTCTGTTGAAGCAATGGAATCAAGGCAGTCTCATAATAAGGGTGGAGACTAGCAGTGAGGACAACAATGATGTCTTTGTTGAAAGTGAACATCCATAGCAATAAGGTGGTTGGCCAGAGATGGTTGGCCAGAGAGCATACCTCTCCAATCCAGGCTTCCATGGTTTAATCCCTCTTTATAGAAGTGGCAATGAAGGTGCAAGCAGAGCACAAGTCAACTACCAAAACCACAGGCATGGATGAATGCTACCAAGGTTCTCTCAAATGATATATGGGTTTGAGTCAGTCATATGAGCAAGTTTAGTGTCTTCTACACCAAGTATCAACAATGCTCAAGCCTCAGCTATCTTTGTCCTAACCTTCTTCAACTCCTCACCTTTCAAATCCTCCAAAGACACCCTCTCCCTCAAACATACCCTGATAACCCTGTCAAACAAGTACAGCCTCCACATGCATTGACCATTCAACATAGGTTGTATGAGAGTTTATGAAAGTGAATAGGTCCATTCAATGTCAACAACATGATAACAGTCAGAAAAGAAAATAAATGTGGAGGGAAACAAAGAAAAAAGCAGTAAGTTGTAATTGAAAAGCCTCTGCAAGATTTGGTGCTTACAGCACAAAACAGATTATGGCCTCTGGGTGGCATGTGACAGATTTCAACCTCTGAGAGCAAGGTAGATGAGTGACATGTCACCAAGTGTTGAAGCAAGCTCTATGCAGTTGGGATGGAATAAGACTAAATAGTTGTAAGGCTGGATCAGATGATGAGTCTGAATACTTGTGGCTTCAGAAGAATATACATTGAAATATAAGCAGCTAGCATCCCTGGATACTTGTGGCTTCAGAATAAAGACCATGATATCCAGGGTACAAAAATTGTATAGTGCAGAAGTCATGTGTATGCTAAGATGACTGAGATGAGGGGTGGAGAGATATTGGTAAGTTGTGGTACTCTTGTCACTACCACTTCAACACTTCCACCTGATGGAATGTTCACAGCCATCATCAGAGTTTGGCCCTTGAGAAGTCCACAACAATCCTCTTCTTTCTGCATAATTTGTAAGTAGGTCTGTGATCATGTCATCTGATGCAATATACACTGGTTTGGTCTTTCCACTGGAAATGACCTACCTCACCAGGAACCAGTGTCTATTAAGGTGTTTGAGGCATCCCATGTGCTTGGGGTGTTGTGAGATGGAGTCTGCAGACTGATTGTCAATATTGAGGATTAGAGGTAAGAACTGTGGCATGCCTATGTCAGCAAAAAAGTTTTGTAACCAGCAAAGCTCTTGCCTGGCCTTGCTGGCCACAACAAATCCAGCTTCTGTAGTAGACAAAACAATCATTGTCTGCGCCTTCAATGTCCAGCTTACAGCACCTCTGGCAACTATCAGAACCAAGCTAGTGGTTGATTGCCTGTTGTCTGGATTGCTGCAATGATTAGCATTGACAAACACTTCAAAAGGAGAAGAAGGTGGGAGTGAAGTGACAGTGAAATATTTGATGGATGTGGCAGCAGCTGAGTACTCAATCTTATAATCAAGCATGCCTCTGACATACCTCAGCAAGTGCTTCACTGCTGCTCAGTGCTTGAGCCTAGGGCAAGGAGCAAATTGCAAGGTAGAGAAGTGCATCTGTGGCCTGTATATACAGGATTGAACACATCTCCTCAACTTCTTCCAGAGTCTTGGAAAATTGGCTTTTTATAATTGTATATCAGGTTCAAGTGAGGTGGTGACAGCCTTGCAATTGAGCATGTTAAAGTGGGACAATACCTCAATTGCATAAGATTCTTAGCTGATGCACAACTGTTGGTTAGAACAATCATAAGAGACTACAACATCAAGCAGGACTTGAGGTGCATGTTTTTGGAAGTTGATGTGCATACAAGGGTAGTATTTGAGAGGCTAGATAGAGCCAAAGCTTACTCAGTCTTGTGCACAATGAAGTGAGACAAACTGAGGTGTGACAAATATGGAAAACATACCTAAGGTAATGTAGGCAAACACATGTGATCTCAACATATTGAGGTGTGTAACCTCACTCTCTGACACTCCCACTCATGTGGAGATGGAGTCCCATAGCCTTCACAAACTTCCAGTGTTTGTCATGTGGAAGGGCCTTTGTGAAGATGTCAGTGACCATGTCTGAGTAGGGACAAAGCACATAGCAGCTTGACTCTTTGCTACTAAGTTATCACAGAAGTAATGGTACTTGCATTGAATGTGTTTTGTTTGGGATTGATACTGTGGCTTCTTTGTTAAGACTATAGCTGCTTGGTTATCACATAACAAAGTGGATGGGTCCTTTTGCAAATGTTCAATGTCTCCAAAGAAACTCCTAAGCCACACTTAGTGTTGTCCTACATAGCAAAGGCCAATATATTCTGATTTGATGGAAGAAAGTGCCACCATAGTTTGTTGCTTGCTAGCCCACCTGATTGCTCCACAGACTGAGATGAAGACATATCCTGAAGTTGACTTAGATGTGTCTGAATTGCTGGACCAGTCTGCATCTGAGTAGCTGTGAAATGACATGTCTATACCCATGTCATTTCCATCAAACTTCAACTCCATGTCTTTTGTGATGTTCAGATATTGCAGAACTTGTTTTGCTGCCATCCAATGGTGATGCTTTGGGTTTGTGCTGAAGCAGCCAAGTACCTCAACTGCATATGTCAGGTCTAGTTGTCAGAGGATGCTCCACATTACCTCCAGAGATTCCCCATTCCACTCCCACTCATCTCCAGTACTGTAAGGGTCTCTCAAAATGTGGGATACTCCTCTCAAGGGAAGGCTGAACTCAGGGGTCAGAGTGAGCAAGGGTGGTGGCAAGCAAGTGGTGAGGCTAACAAGCAGCAGCAGCAAAGCAAGTGTAACACACAAGAGATGACACTGGCAAGCGAGGACAACACTGGCAAGCAAGGACAACACCGGCAAGCAAGGACAACACTGGCAAGCAAGAACAACACTGGCAAGCAAGGACAACACTGGCAAGCAAGGACAACACTGGCAAGTGAGCACAACACTAACGAGCTGACAGTTGGTCAATGGATAGGCCTGAAGACACTGCTGATACTCCTCACAAGGCAAGGCTGAACTCAGGGGTCAGAGTGAGCAAGGGTGGTGGCAAGCAAGTGGTGAGGCTAACAAGCAGCAGCAGCAAAGCAAGTGTAACACACAAGAGATGACACTGGCAAGCGAGGACAACACTGGCAAGCAAGGACAACACTGGCAAGCAAGGACAACACTGGCAAGCAAGAACAACACTGGCAAGCAAGGACAACACTGGCAAGCAAGGACAACACTGGCAAGTGAGCACAACACTAACGAGCTGACAGTTAGTCAATGGATAGGCCTGAAGACACTGCTGATACTCCTCACAAGGCAAAGCTGAACTCAGGGGTCAGAGCGAGCGAGGGCAGTGGCAAGCAAGTGGTGAGGCTAACAAGCAGTGGCAGCAAAGCAAGCAGAACACACAAGAGACGACACTGGCAAGTGAGGACAACACTAACGAGCTGACAGTCGGTCAATGGATAGGCCTGAAGACACTGCTATTGATCAATCTGAGAATATGCTATCCTGCAGATCAGCTATATATACTACATCAGTGGCTGTGCTATGACTAATGCTATATGTAATAAGTGGGCCCCAGTATGTAAGCGAGATTATCAATCAATACATCAACAAAGAATAGAAGTCCGATGACTCATATAAGCCAACTAATGATGATGAGAAAGTTGGTAAGTGACTTTTCCTTAGCAACTATTTGTTAGTATTAACAACTTCATTCAGCCATCAGACTTCGGAACTCCTCCTCAACTGACCATCAAGGAGGAGATCCAATGGTTGGGCAAGGACTTACTGGTCCTGCTCCCCTTTGATCCTTGGGGCAACTTGGAGCAGTACCAGTTGAGGGCAGCAGAGATCTGCTGGCTGATGGGGAGGGAGATGGTAGTGACAGAGAACAATCTTCAGGTGGCATGGGCCTGATTTAGCTTGTTAACGCGGGTGCGGGGCGCCCTTTTACGGTATCAGGATGACTGCAATGCCTTTATTGCATGGCAGTCAGAGGTGGGGGTGATGGAGGAGTATTGGGGAGAATTGGGTGATCTGCCAATCCCGACTAATGACAACTTCACCTCTGGTAGCTCCTAAAAAAACAAACTTTGTTTTAGTTTTTGTTTTATTCATGTTGCAGACTGACCCCCTGAAGGAGTCTTTTAAATAAAAGGTTTTTCTTGGAGTCTGGCCCAACTGCTAGGATAATGGCCTGAAAAAGGTGAAACAAATAGTGAAAGGTCAAAGTGAAAGAAGTAAATGGTTTGAAAAAGGTAAACACTCAGTAGATCATCATGGCACTTGTGCAACGTCGCTTAACGACTGCATCTTAACAAAAGGCGGATGGGGAACGGTGGTGACAAGTTAGAAAGAATAAATAAAGGGCTTAATGGTGAGCATGTATGTTGGAAAGTGTACGTAGAAAGAAAGTCTATGATAGATAGAAAAGGAGTAAGTAAAGATGAAGAAGGAAACAAAACAATAGAAACAAGGGCTCATCAAGAGCCATTAAGGTTTTGGGATTTTAACTGTGAGTGAGGTGAATAGGTGTAAACAATGTTTTCTAGTCTTCTTTGATGGCATTGTCCAATGATTTGTTGTGATTAAGGGAGTCTTCATCATTGAGTAAGTCGGTTTCTTCTAACATTCTTAAACAGTCAGTATTGATGTCGAAGACGTCGGTAGGGAGAGGAATGTGTTTGCGGGCAAAGTAAGGGACTAAGCAAAAGGCAGCTACTGGTTGGTAGAGTACTGATCCATCCAGTTTGCAGAGAATGTAAGCGCCTCCATAGTTTTGTGATATTACCACTAGTGGTCCTAAGTATTGAGGCTGCATCTTCTTGTTATGGGTGACTTCAATTTGCATATTTCTCATCAACACTAGATCTCCTTGCTTGAAGTTGTAGTCTCAAATTGTAGCAGCATGCTCTTGTTCAAAATGGAGAGCAGCTAACTGGCAGGCAGTAAGGACTGTATCATGTAAACAGTCAAGATTGGCTTGTCTGCCTTGGAGGGGGGTAGCGATGGTAGGAAGTATGAGGACTTTGGTTGTTTGGTGGACTTGGCAAATGTGGCATGAATGGATGTACCAAACAATATCGGCCACTACCTGGGGCCACCAAAAGTGCTCCAGCAGGGCAACTCTTGTAGCAAACAGACTGCAATGTCCAAGGTTGTTGTGCATAGTGTACAGGATGCAAAGTTGTGAGTCAGTCAGTATGAAGAGCTTGTGCTCACCGTTATGATTGCATTGCCAAAGCTTGCCATTAGCAAGGAAGAAGCCACTAGTGTAGCAAAGAAAGGTAGCAAGGGCTTTGTTGTTAAGGCCCGGCAGTTGCTTGAAGTTGGTAAGCCACTGCTTGACAAGTTGAATTCTTTTGTTGCTGGAAAGGGCTTTGGGGGAGCAAGGGACGTTGTCATAAGAGAAGGGGTTGGTAACAGGTGGAATTGAGACTTCAGTAAGGGGGATGGTGTCATTAACAAATGTTGCTAGAGTGGGAAGATAATGGGTGAATGGGGGTAAACGAGGGGCAGTAAAAGCTGAGTGGGCGAGGACGGTTGGCAACTGAACATGGTGCATAAATCCGTGCATACAGTCGACCCAGTTTTCAAAGATGTCATTGTCAGTATTGTCTAGGGAAGGGTTGGTAGGCTGTAATGGTCATTGCAAAAGTCTATTGGGTCCATGGAAGGTTCCTTTAATGTGTACAAGCTCAAAGTGGAACATAAGAATAGCCATGATCTAGTGGTTCATACTAGCTGAGGGCTGAATGTCAGGGTTCTGCAGCATACCTTTAATGTAGCAAGCAACAACTTCAATAATAAGGTTCCTAACACCTAGGAAGTACATGCGTAGCACCTGCAAGGCTTGGTACAAACTGTAAAGCTCAAGCTTGGGCTGACTGAAGCAAGCTTTGCATTTGTTAAGGGTAATGGAACTGGAATGGTTATAGCAATATTGTTTGTGATTGTTGGTAGTGCACTGGCAAAGGTAGAAACTGACCACTATGTAGGAAGTGTCGACTGCTAAGATAATGGGGTTGTTGGATTTGTAGTCAATATGAATGAGGGGTTTAGCGTTGTGCAAGGCCTTAACGAGGTCTTTTTGGGCGTTAAGCTGGTTGGGTCCAAATTTGAAGGGAACTCCAGTATGGGTGAGCTTTGTTAGGTAATGGGCGCAATGGGCAAAGTTCTTAACAAACATCCAAAGGACTCCAACAGTTCCTAGGAAGGTGCAGACTTTGGTTAATGACTGGCAAGGGCCCCAGTGGTTGGTAACATCGTCATGGAAGATGGGCACAGCGTTAGTCCATCTCATCGGTAGCATTACTAAACGGAGAGTGCCAAATGGTGTCTGGAAGGTCATTAAGTTGTGGGAAGCAGGATCAATTATGCGTTTGTCATAGCCAACATAGAGGTCAAGGGTAGCGCCACAAATGCAGCCAGCAAAGGATTCTGCAATGTGGTCAGGGAAAGGGGGAACTCCAGAGTGGCAGATTGTGACTTGGTTTAACAGCTTGAGACTGTGGACTAGGCAAAGTTTACCATTTTTCTTCAAGACATAGAACCAGCAGGACTGGTAAGTGGAGTTCAAAGGTTTGTAAATGCCTGCTTGAATCTTGCTACAGATGATTTTGCAGATCTCCTTTTCGAGGCCTGGTTGTATTGGTCAGTTGTGCTGAACCAAAGGGATGTGAGGGATGGTCAGTATGTGGACGGAAGGGAAGAAGTCGGGTTGTAGGCTACCTCTTTTGGAGTCTTGCCAGGCGAAGGCATTTTGTTGCTTAGCAACAAGGTCCACAAGTACATTAAGCTCATCTTGGGTGAGAAAGCCGGTATTGTGTTCCTTAACAAAAGTTGCTTTATGGTCTTTGGTAAAACAAGGAGTCAGTAAGAAGGGAGAGGGATTAGGATTGAGCTTGGGTATGTTTGCTAAGGGGTTGCCAAGAATATGTTGTTTGATTTGAAAGTCTTTGCTAACCTGGTTAGCAATGAGCTTAGTCTTCAAAGCAACTAACTTATATTTCTTCTTGACTTGGACTCCTTTGCATTTTGGCTTGGCAGCAGTGTAAATGGCTGGGAAGGGGACATTAATGTAAATGGAGGCTGAGAGGGTATCAAGCATTCCAGATGCTTGACCAAGAATCGAGGGATTAGAGAGACTAGTAAAAACAAAATAAGAGCGTGGTAGGATAATGGTCTTGGTAAGGTCGCTAGCAGTTGCATATAAATAAGCAAGAGAGAGATTGTTGGAAACTGTTTTTAGGTTTTCTAATATTTCAGGATCAAGTGGAGTATGTGATTGCACTATAACAGAGTGCTTTTGGTGGTTGTAGTCAAGGACAACTGCTAAGTCTTCCTCAGAATTGTTAACCATGAGGGTGGTGGCAAAAGCAATGGAGCAGTCCAGCACTATACTTGGGCTGAACCTTTTGTTGCTTGTGCTGACTGTGGGGAAATGTAGGAATGGTGTGACAAAGTCCAGTATTGGGGTCTGTTATCATTATTGTGGTCTCCACTTTGCTAAGGGTGTCAACAGTACTCTTGCAAAAGGGCAGGATATTGTAAGCAGGCGAGTGTAGGACGTGGATCTGAAGGTACAACGTGATACTGCCAACAGTGCAAGGGACGTTATGAGCTAGACCAAGAGATTTGTCCATAGTACTGTTAGTGCTCTGCATGTTCAAAATGATGCAGGAGTTGTAGGAGATACCAAGATAATTAGCGACTTCAGCAGATATAGAGATGATCTGGGAGCCACTATCCACTATACATTCAATTTCCTTGCGGTTATCAACCAAGAGCATGATGGACCAAGTTGCCTGAGATTCCTGAGTGACCATTGATGTAACTGGCTCCTTGCTAGGCAGTAGCAATTTGATATATGCTTCCACCAAGTCTATCAAGGTGACTTGGGCTCTAGCAGCGTTGATAAGTGGAGGGTTGGTAGTGGGGGTGTCGTTAAGGGAGAATAAAGGCAGAGTGTTGTCGAGGATGTTGGTAGACTCTTGGAAAGCGGTGACGTTAAGAAGCACAGTTTGTTTAGGCATAACGGTGTTTCTGAACTGGTTCTGGATGTCATTAGAGAGGAAGCAGAGTTTGCCAACAGAGATGGTAAGCTTGGTCTGGAGTACCCAGTCAAATACCTACTTGGACTGTTCAATATTGTAGATGGGGGCTCTGCTCTGGTAAGCAGCATCAGGGCATTTGTCTGGAGCACCAAAGTTTTGATTGGTCAGAGGCTGATAGCGAAATGAGATACCGGAATAAGGGTGAGCTGGAGGATTGACTGTGGGAGCATTGTTAACAACTGGCAGCTCAGGGCTTTAGCGGTGCTAGTAGCAGAGGCAGGGGCAGGACATTCATTAGCAACAGGAGGATGGGCAGGGACAGATTGTTCATTAGCAGCGGGAGAGCTGGCAGGAACGGATCATTTGTTAATGGCAGGGGAACTGGCAGTGGCGGAGTCATTAGTGGCTTTAGAGGAAACCAGTTGATATCCCTTAGCATGAGGGATCTCAATACCATCAAAGACTTCTGCTGGGCAGCATAGAGCATTAAGTTCTCATTCTAAGGCAGCAATATGTTCTCCCCTGGATAACCTTCCTGGGCTAGCAGTTTCTGGCTGCAAGACCTTGTGGATCAATGTCTGTGACATGCCTTGGAGCTGTTCCACATCCAGGTTAGCATAAGCGCTGAGGTGGCCGGTAAGAAGCTGGTTGGGGTTCAGCCTGTGCCATTCGTCGATACATTCCATATAGAGCCATTTGCCAATGTAGTTGGGGATCATAGTGCCAGACAGTAAGACAGCTTTGCCTTCGTGGTTCTGACAGATCTTGCCTTGACTGATGAAGCTTTCCAGCTTAACACAATTGCCTTGTACCATAGTGTGACCAGTTCTGCTGCAGAAGTGGCAACTGTTGCTAGGAGGTCAAGAGGTGCTGGACTGAGAGCTGTTACCAGCAGTCAATGCAGCCATCTTTTCCTCCATGCATGCCAGAGCATTAACAATAGCAGCGGCGGCAATGTCAAGAGGTCCCTTTCTAATGATTGTGGTTGGTACAGGGGCAACAGTGTTAATGGTTGGAGTCTTTGCGTTAGCAGTCGTTGGTTTCTTCGAAGTCATGGCAGTGTCGGTACCCTTCAGAACCCATTTGGCAGCTTCAAAGACTTGGTCTACCTTGTAGGAGTCCTCCAGGTGATGATTGGGAAGGGTGATTTCTAAACAGCGGACAAGCTTGGACCATAACAAAGTCAGTATGCCTTGCTGGAATAAACAGCGTTGATGCGCTGACTTGCCGCCTAGCTGCCATGCAGGAAACAACCAACAAGACCAGCTAGATAGGGATAGCTAGCAAGTAGCAGCGTTACGTGTATGTGAGAGGAGTCTATCCCAGAAACCCAGTAAGGTGATGTGGAGTCGGAGTCAGTAAGGAAGAGAGAGAGAGAGCAGTAAGAGATAGTGGTGCAGCCATTAGTGTCTCTACCGAATTGTTGTGGGATGAGATATCTGTAAAGACCCAGAAGGTTGTTAAGGAATAGAAGAAGAGTTAACAGAAATATATGAGTTGTTAGCCATAAGCACTAGCATTAATGAAGGCGAAGCAAAGGCACCCGTATGGTGCTTAACAAAGACAAAGCAAGGGTGCCCGTATGGCGCATAACAAAGGCAAAGAGCGCTAAGTTCAACAATACTGTTGAGCTGAGCATGGAGAACAAAAGAGACTGGACTGGGTAAACCCAAATCAGCCATTAGCAAAGCGAGAACAAGAATGAGATCTTAAGTGTAGTCTGAAACGGGGACTAGACTCTGATACAATTTGATGATCTTTAGCTACTGACAGGGCAGTATTTATAGGTTTGTAAGGAGATAAAAGGGGAAACTGGTAAGAGATAGTAAGCATAGCGGTCGCATGTGATAATGCATGTTGGGGGCTGCTATTGAATAGGAAAATTATAAGTAATATGGTAAAAATTGTAAGCAGATCAAGAAAGAAAAATAGTAAATGAAAAGTATTTTACAATTGATCGTTGGCCGCCAGTTGGGGGCCGTAGAGAGGGGGCTGGACTGTCAAAGGTTGGTCGGATCGTTAAGGGAATGGTCAGTAATGGTCAGTGTCATTAGCAGTTGGTCGGTAGCGGTCACGTGCTGAGGTCACATGCTTGGTTTGACTTGTCGGTGTCAGGCAGCCAGCGCTGACTGGGTCGTATCATCTCCCCTTGACTGAAAAAACTGACTGTCCCCAGTCAAAGGAAAATCCTCGAAGTTCTGTGATTGTTAAGCGTGGTCCGTGTGGGGGGTCTTGGTCTGTGCGCCATACCGTAAAAACCATAAATAATCTCTAGTGAACTTTTGGACTTCATCACTTCAGCACCTCTTATCATGTCGACTCCAGCTTTCTTTAATTACTCTACCACCTTTGCGCATTTTGTGGCCGCCCAGGATTTCCTTGAGAAGGCACTGAAGGTCCTGGCCATGGGGCATGCCTTACTTGCGACCAATCCAGAGTCAGCAGTAATATCAATTCTGTCAACTTATCTGCACTGGTGTCGGCGGGCAGAAGCGGGGTCTTGTGGATGGAGCAGGAGGCAGTAGGCGAGGAGTGTCAGGCGCTATACGCCCAATACAAGGAGGAGGCCTGGATGAGGCCATTTGACCAGCATTTCATAAGTATTTCCGTTTGTTAACATCTTTGTTGGTAGGCTAATGCTTGCATTAAGGGTACAGCCAGCAGGAGAGACAGAGGTGGAGGAGGTTGCGGAGGCTTCTATCATGGTAAGCACTAATGATGCCGCTATTGACTTAGTGGCATCATCAAGGTATTTTTTAGCTCTTCTCAGAACTGTCTTTTGATGGGCAGTTCTTTTTCCAGCACCTGCCAAAGGATCCAATGGGGTTGGCTGTTACAAGCACAAGGGAGGACCAGGGTGAGGGGCCAAGTCAGCAGGGTGGAGCTGCCGGTAGCACTAGAACAGAGTTGCCGGCATTACTGCAGACTCCAAAGACTCCCAGGCTGGCAATGGAGGCAAAGACGTGGATGATGATAGTCCCAAAGGTAAGTTCCTTGTTGTTACGGTTGATAAGATTTTAACGGCCAGCGCTAGCAGTGGTTGCTGAAAGACAAGAAGCAGGCAGACAACAACAACAACGATGATGAGCAGTTGTTGTGGGGTCATTGCAGTGGTCATAAGGGAAAGAAGGCAGAGGAGGCTGCCTTGGTGCAAGCGGCAAGGAGGTATCTGGAGGGGCAGCAGGAGCTCAACATGGCTGGTAAGGCCATAACGGTCAGCAGAATGTCTTTAAGCCCACTGACATGCCAGGATGGGGCTGGTGACAGGGAAGGCAAGGACAAGGGAAAAAAGCCCGCAAGGAACAAAGGCCCCAAAAGCCAGTCGGTAGTAAACTCGAGTGATGACAAGACTCCAGTACCCGCTAAGGCATCCAAACAGTGCCGGGTAGAGTCAGACAAGGAAGGGGTGGGTGAGGGGGTTTGAGAGGTGACTCCCCCTGCGGAGAGGGTGGCGGTGGCGACGGCCATTGAGAGGAGCTTGGGCGACGGCCATTGAGAGGAGCTTGGGCGGCAGCCAAGTGCCAGAGGAGACAGGGCCTGTAGCAGGGCAACAGTCAGTAAGTGGCTGACTGGCTAGACTTTGCAGCTCTCGTTAACAGTTGGTTTGTTACCATCAGGCCAATAGAGATGGAGACCCCCAAGGTGGAGATGGTTGACGCAACAGGGATTCCAGAAGTGAGACAAGCGGTAAGTGTCTTCATTCTTGAAGCGCATTGTTAACGCTAACAGCTTTTTTGCTAGCTGACCGACTTTGGCCCTCCTCCTTGCATGACCGTGGAGGAGGAGAAGATTGCCTGGCTTGATGAGGACTTACTGGCACCGCTGCTATTTGATCCTTGGGGGGACCTGGAGAAATACAAAGTGCATGTGGCGGAGATTTGCTGGTTGATGAGCAAGGAGATAACGGTGGCGGAGAATGATCTACAGGCAGCGCGAGCACAGTACAGTATGCTGAGGAGAGCAGAAGGAGCCTTGGAGCAGTACCAAGACAACTGTGATGCTTATATTGCTTGGCAGGCTGAGGTCGGGGTGACAGAGGAGGACTGGGTGAAGTCATGGGATATAGAGCTGCCATCCGACGATTTTGCCTCCCCCTTGCCCTTGAAAATTTTAATTTAGTTTTTGTTTTGTTACCATTGCAGACTGACCCCCTTAAGGGGTCTTTTGAATAATGAGTTTCTTGGAGACTGGCTCAACCGGTAAGATAGCGGTCAGGAAAAGGTGAAACAAATAGAGGGGTAAGGTGAAAATCAAAGCGAAAGAAATAAACGGGTTAAAAAGATAAATGCTCAGTAGATCATCATGGCGCCTTGCGCAATGTTGCTTAACAACTGTGTCTTAATGAAAGGCAAATGGGGAACAGTGGTGACAAGTTAGAAAGATTCAATAGGGGGCTTAACAGTAGGCATGTATGTCAGAAAGCGTAGGGAGAAGGAAAGTCTATGATGAATAGAAACAGAGTAAGTAAAGATGAAAAGGGAAATGAAACAATAGAAATAAAGGCTTATTGAGGGCCGTTAAGGTTTTTGGGATTTTAATGGTGAGTGGGGTGGATAGGTGGGAATGGTGTTTTCTAATTTTCTTCAACAGTGTTGTCCAATGATTCGTTGGAATTAAGGAAGTGTTCATCATCGAGTAAGTTGGTTTCTTCTAGCATTCTTAAACGGTTGGTATCGATGTTGAAGGCGTCGGTAGGGAGAGGGATTTGTTTTTGAGCAAAATAAGGGACTAGGCAAAAGGCGGTTACCGGTCGGTGGAGTATGGATCCATCTAGTTTGCAGAGAATGTAAGTGCCTCCACGGTTATGTGAGATCACCACTAGCGTTCCTAAGTATTGGGGTCGCATCTTCTTGTTATGGGTGACTTCAATGCGCATATTCCTCATCAACACTAGGTCTCCTTGCTTGAAGTTGTAGTCTCAAATGGTAGTGGCATGTTCTTGTTTGAAATGGAGAGCCACTAGCCAGCAGGCAGTAAGGACAGTATCATGTAAACGGTTGAGATCAGCTTGTCTGCGTTGGAGGTCAATGGCACGTCAAGCAATGAGATTTGTAGTTGTTAACAAGGAATCGGGAGGTGGCTGGAGGTAGGTCACTTCTATGATGTTGGTGGGGAATAGGGGATGGATACCGGTAGCGGCATAGTAAGGGGAGCAGCCCATGCGGCGGTGGACAGTAACATGTTCTGACCAGAAGACAGATTAAGTGGCTGAGCTCCACTTGGACTGGTCCCCATTAACGGCTTTGAAGAGGGCTTGTCTAATGTTGAAATGGGGTCGTTTGGCAATACCGTTAGCGCATTTGTTGTGACCGGATATGCAAATGTGGTTTATGTGATACTTCTTGGCAATGTAAGCAATGGCTTTAATGATGGGGGGACCGTTATTGGTAACAATTTTGTTAAGGGCACCCCAGCGGCAGATGATGTCCTCAAAGAGTCACTTAGCAATAGCGTCGGTATTTTCATGAGTGAGCATGCGGAATTTGGGGTAGTGGATTAGCAAACAGTGTCCTTGGATGATATATTTGAACTTGTTCGAAGGTGGCATGAACATAGTGTCGATATGGATTTTGCAGAGTGACGGGGGTAGTGATGGTAGGCAGTATGAGGACTTTGGTCATTTGGTGGACTTGGCAGATGTGGCACAAGTAGCGGTTCATACTAGCTTAAGGCTGAATGTCAGGATTCTGCAGCATACCTTTAATGTAGCGAGCATCAACTTTGACAATAAGGTTCCTAATGCCTAGGAGGTACATGCGTAGTGCCTGCAAGGCTCAGTACAAACCGTAAAGCTCAAGCTTGGGTTGACTGAAGCAAGCTTTGCATTTGTTAAGGGTGATGGAACCGAAATGGTTATAGCGATGTTGCTTGCAATTATCAGTAGTGCACTGGCAAAGGTAGAAACCAACCGCTATGTAGGAAGTGTTGACCACTAATATAATGGGATCATCAGATTCATAGTCGATAGGGATGAGGGGTTTAGCATTGTGCAAGGCCTTGACAAGGTCTTTCTGGGCGTTGAGCTGATCGGGTCCAAATTCGAAGTGAACTCCAGTCTGGGTGAGCTTTGTTAGGTGATGGGCATGATGGGCAAAGTTCTTAATGAACATCCGGAGGACTCCAACAGTACCTAGGAAGGCGCAGACTTTGGTTAACAACTGGCAAGGGCCCCAGCGGTCCAATAGTGCTAAACAGTTCTTGTCAGGTACTCAGCCCTTAGGAGTGCAAACGTGGCCAAGGATCTTAAAGGTAGGCATGCAAAGGACTAGCTTATGACCAGAGAAAGTACCACTGCAGTACTTCATCCGCTGAAGGACACGGTTCAGGAGTTCAAAGAACTCCCAAAGCACTAGACAAATGTTGGAGTTGTTGGGATGCTTAGCGGGTGCGCCGTTAACGAGTTTCCAGTCCTTCAGGCCTTTAACGCTGATGTCGTCAATGAAGCTGAGGGCATTATGGGGGATCTTGGGCTGGAGGATGTGGGTGATGTCATTGTGGAAGATGGGCACAGCGTTAGTCCATCCCATTGGTAGCATTACTAAACAGAGAGCGCCAAAAGGTGTCTGGAAAGTTGTTAAGTCACAGGAAGCGGGGTCGATAACGCGCTTGTTGTAGCCAATGTAGATGTCGAGGGTAGCGCTACAAATGCGGCCAGCAAAGGATTTGGCAACGTGGTCAGGAAAAGGGGGAATGCCAGAGTGGCAGATCGTGACTTGGTTTAACGGCTCAAGGCTGTGGACTAGACAAAGTTTACTGTTTTTCTTCAAGACACAAAACCAGCAGGACTGGTAAGCAGAGTTCAAAGGTTCATAAATGCCTGCTTGGATCTTGCTATGTATGATCTTGCAGATTTCCTTTTCGAGGCCTGGCAGTATCAGTCAGTTGTGCTGACCCAAGGGATGTGAGGGATGGTCAGTATGCAAATGGAGGGGAAGAAGTCGGGTCAAAGGCTGCCTCTTTCAGAGTCTTCCCAAGCAAATGTGTTCTGTTGCTTAGCGACAAGGTCCATGAGTATGTTAAGCTCATCTTGGGCAAGAAAGCCGGTATTGTATTCCTTAACGAAAGTTGCTTTGTAGTCATCGGTAAAACAAAGGGTCGGTAAGAAAGGAAGGGGATTAGGATTGAGCTTGAGTATGCTTGCTAAGGGGTCACCAAGGATGTGTCGTTTGATTCAGAAGTCTTTGCTAACATGGCTAGCGACGGGCTTGGTCTTCAACACAACTGGCTTGTATTTCTTCTTGACTTGGACTCCTTTGCATTTTGGCTCAGCAGCAGCGTAAATGGCTGAGAAGGGGATGTTAACATACATGAGGGCTGAGATGGTATCGAGCATTCCAGATGCTTGGCCAAGAATAGAGGGATCAGAGAAACTAGTGGAAACAAAATAAGAGCGCGGCGGGATAACAGTCTTGGTAAGGTCACTAGTGGTTGCATATAAATAAGCAAGAGAGAGATTGTCAGAAACTGTTTTTGTGTTTTCTAGTATTTTGGGATCGAGCGGGGTATGTGATTGCACTATAACAGAGTGCTTTTGGTGGTTGTAGTCGAGGATGGACTGCTAAGTCTTCCTCAGAGTTGTTAACCATGGGGGTGGTGGCAAAAGCAACAGGGCGGTCCGGCGCTATACTTGGGCTGAACCCTCTGTTGCTTGTGCTAACCGCGGGGAAATGTAGGCATGGTGCGATGAAGTCTGGTATTAGAGTCCGTTATTGTTATTGTGGTTTCCATTTTGCTAAGGGTATTGACAGTACTCTTGGTAAAGACATTGAAGGGGCAACCAAGCAGGATATCATAAGCGGGTGAATGTAGGACATGGATCTGAAGGTACAATGTGATACCACCAACAGTGCAAGGGACGTTATGAGCTAGACCAGGAGATTTGTCCATAGTACTGTCAGCTGTTCAGGATGATGCTGGGGTCGTAGGAGATACCGAGATAGTTAGCGACTTCAGCAGACATGGAAATGATCTGGGAGCCACTATCTGCTATATATTTGATTTCCTCGTGGTTATCAACCAAGAGCATGATGAACTGGATTGCCTGAGATTCCTGAGTGACCGTTAACATAACTGGCTCCTCACCAGACAGTAGCGACTTGATATAGGCTTCCACTGGGTCAATTGAGGTGACTTGAGCTCTAGTGGCGTTGGTAAGTGGAGGGTTGGTAGCAGGAGTGTCATTAAGGGAGAATAAGGGCAGAGTGTTGTCAACAATATTGGTAGATTCTTGGAAGGCGGTGACATTAGGAGACAAGGTTTGTTTAGGCATAACGGCATTTCTGAACTGGTTCTAGATGTCGTTAGAGAGGGAGCATAGTTTGCCAACAGAGACAGTAAGCTTGGTCTGAAGAACCCGGTCAAATACCTGCTTGGACTGTTCAATATTGTAGATGGAGGCTGTACTTTGGTAAGCAGCGTCAGGGCATTTGTCCAGAGCACCAAAGTTTTGATTGGTCGGAGGCTGATAGCGAGACGAGATACCAGAATAAGGGTGAACTGGGGGATCAACCATAGGAACGTGGTTAATGACTGGCAGCTCAGGGGCTTTAGCGGTACTGGTAGCGGAGGCAGAGGCAGGACATTTGTTAGCGACAGGGGAACTAGCAGGGACAGAGCGTTTGTTGGAAGCAGGAGGACTGGTGGAAGAGCTGGTGGGAATGGTTTGTTCATTAATGGCAGGAGAACTAGTAGTGGCAGAGTCATTAGCGGCTTTAGGGGGAACTGGTCGATATCCCTTAGCACAAGGAATCTCAATACCATCAAAGACTTCCACTGGGCAGCGTAGAGCATAAAGTTCCTGTTCTAAGGCAGTGACGTGTTCTTCCCTGGATAACTCTCCTGGGCTAGTGGTTTCCAGTTGCAAGACTTCATGAATAACTGTCTGTGATATGACTTGGAGCTGTTCCATGTCAGGGTTAGCATTAGCGCTGAGGTGGCCAGTAAGAATCTGGTTGGGATTAAGCCTGTGCCATTTGTTGATGTGTTCCATATAGAGCCGTTTGCCAACGTAATTGGGGATCATAGCACCAGATGGTAAGGACAACCTTGCCTTCATGGTTCCGATGGATCTTGCCTTGACTGATGAAGCTTTCCAGCTTAATGCAATTGCCTCGTACCATTGCATGACCAGTTTCACCGCAGAAGTGGCAGCTGTTGCTAGGAGGTCGAGAGGCGCAGGACTGAGAACTGTTACCCCCAGTCAATGCAGCCATCTTTTCCTCCATGCGTGCGAGAGCATTAATGATAGTGGCAGTGGCAATGTCGAGAGGTTCCTTTTTAACGATAGTGGTTGGTATGGCAGTGGCAGTGTTAACAGTGGGGGTCTTAGCATTAGTGGTCGTCAGCTTTTTCGAGGTCATAGCAGTGTCAGTACCCTACAGAACCCATTTGACAGCTTCAAAGACTTGGTATACCTCATAGGAGTCCTCTGGGTGATGATTAGGAAGGGTGATTTCTAAACGATGGACGAGTTTGAACCATAATGAAGTCAGTATGCCTTGCTGGAATAAATGGTGTTCCTCATTTCGGTAAATCTTGCCTTTAGCCAGGAGCCAACGTGCCAGGTGCTGGAAGTCCCTATAGTAATCTGAGAAGTGTCCAAGAGTAGAGATACCAGCCGAGAAGGTCTGGTTAACAAGGCGCTCGAGATCCTAAAGAGTGTACCAGGCAGATTCCTCAGTGCCAGGATATAAACAAAAGACTGCTATCTTCCACTTGGCATAAGTATGGTTGCTAAACTCTGGCAAGCCAAGCCAGGTCTCCGCGGTGTCATACAATATGTACCGGACAGCATATTCCTTTTTCTGGTTATCATCGTTAACGGCACAGTCTGCTAAGAGATATTTGAGCTCGCAGAAGTACTGGGCAAGCTCTCGTGGGCAACTCTCGTCCCATTTAGGTGCGGTAGAGTTGTTGCAGGGTGGCATATGGCAAGAAAGACATGTGTCACCCATGGCAGTAGGGTTAACAGGTGTCAGTAAAGGTGTAGAGGATTGAACTGGGGAATAGGGGTCTGGTGATAACAGTGGTAGCAGTGCGTCGAGGAAGTTGTTGATGTGATAGCCTGGGAAGTTCTCTAAGAGTTCGGTAACATCAAGAAGTTCCCT
The DNA here is from genome assembly GCA_003313055.1 of Termitomyces sp. MG145. Lineage (NCBI taxonomy): Eukaryota > Fungi > Basidiomycota > Agaricomycetes > Agaricales > Lyophyllaceae > Termitomyces > Termitomyces sp. MG145. The sequence goes on along the minus strand of QGOB01001005.1, from coordinate 79,431 downwards.
AGCGGTAGCGAGTTCCTCTTTGAGGTTTCAAGGTGGAGGCGTTAGAGGTGTTAATGGCAATGGAGGGGGAATGTCAAAAGGAATAACTGGTAGCGAGGATTTGAGACATAAGCAGTTTTTAGCCTGGAGGCGAGTTTGTGGTGGAATTTTGCTATAGAACCCCTTGCAGTGGGCTCCAAAATGATGTGCTGACTTGCCACCTAGCTGCTGTGCAGGAAACAACCAACAAGACCAGCTAGATAGAGATAGCTAGCAAGTAGCAGTGTTAAATGTGTGTGAGAGGAGTCTATCCCAGAAACCCAGTAAGGAGATGTGGAGTCGGAGTCAGTAAGGAAGAGAGAGAGAGAGCAGTAAGAGATAGTGGTGCAGCCATTAGTGTCTCTACCGAATTGTTGTGGGATGAGATATCTGTAAAGACCCAGAAGGTTGTTAAGGAATAGAAGAAGAGTTAACAGAAATATATGAGTTGTTAGCCATAAGCACTAGCATTAATGAAGGCGAAGCAAAGGCACCCGTATGGTGCTTAACAAAGACAAAGCAAGGGTGCCCGTATGGCGCATAACAAAGGCAAAGAGCGCTAAGTTCAACAATACTGTTGAGCTGAGCATGGAGAACAAAAGAGACTGGACTGAGTAAACCCAAATCAGCCATTAGCAAAGCGAGAATGAGAATGAGATCTTAAGTGTAGTCTGAAATGGGGACTAGACTCTGATACAATTTGATGATCTTTAGCTACTGACAGGGCAGTATTTATAGGTATGTAAGGAGATAAAAGGGGAAACTGATAAGAGATAGTAAGCGTAGCAGTTGCATGTGATAATGCATGTCGGGGGCCACTATTGAATAGGAAAATTGTAAGTAATATGGTAAAAATTGTAAGCAGATTGAGAAAGAAAAATAGTAAATGAAAAGTATTTTACAGTCAATTGTTGGCCACCAGTTGAGGGCTGTAGAGAGGGGGCTGGACTGTCGAAGGTTGGTCGGGTTGCTAAGGGAATGGTCAGTAATGGTCGGTGTCATTAGCAGTCGGTTGGTAGCGGTCACATGCTGAGGTCACGTGCTTGGTTTGACTTGTTGGTGTCAGGCAGCCAGTGCTTGACTGGGTCATATCAGCATTCCTCATTTCAGTAGATCTTTCCTTTAGCCAGGAGCCAACGCACCAGGTGCTGGAAGTCCCTATAGTAATCTGAGAAGTGTCCAAGAGTAGAGATACTGGCCAAGAAAGTCTGGTTAACAAGTCGCTCAAGATCCTGGAGAGTGTACCAGGAGTGCATGAGTTGTGGGAGAGAGTGGTCAAGGAGTGTAATGAAATACCACCAGAGGTATGTCAAAGCCTCATAGAGAGCATGCTTAGAAGGATCAAAGCAGTTATAAAGGCAAATGGAGGCCATACCAAGTACTAGATATGAAATTATAGTAAATTAGAGTGGGTCAAAAAACTGCCCCAATGATTGAATATTTTGTTTGATTTATTAATAAGTGAGTTCTTGTGCAAATCACATGATCTATACATCATTACGAAGCCAGGATGCAGTTGTATGTCATGTGATTTTCTACGATTTTTTGCTTAGGTAATTGTTGCACACCATGTGAATCTTTCCAAAAAGGCCAAACATTGGGGCAGTTTTTTGAGGCAGTGTATATCATGTCAGATAATACCTATAAACCATTCATATATCTCAAAACTTATGAGAAATGATGTATTGTGCTAAATACTGTGAATTATTTGAAGTGTTTGTCTGATATCACTGTATTTATTGAGACTCATCCATGAGTCGGACTTTTAATTTAGATGAGTACCGACGTTGTGCCGCCATCAGCCGATGTCAACCGGAAAGTTCCGTTGCCTAATGCAGAACAAGATCCAATGTCCACAGTCGCCCGATCTGACACCTCTTGATGCTGGGATTGCCTGGCATTGACAAAGTCAGAGTGGCATAAAATAATTTGCAAAGTTCAGGATGTTCTCTGTAATTCATTCTGATATTTGTTTGATAACAGCTACTAAAGATTTATGTGTCCTGAAATCTATGACTCAACTCATCATGTCACCCTGAATTAACAGGTTCCAGGCCTAGATTTGGCCACGTATCCTAAGTGACTTTTTGCTGATGAAGCTCAAAGGCTTGATGACTTGGTAATGTACACACATTTGTAATCACTTGATCTAGAGGAACAATAAGTATGAATGGGGATGCATTTATCATAATCCGACAACTTTATATCAAATATAGCCATAAGGGCCCATGCCTTGGCAACCGAGGCTTCCTGTCTCAGTGACCCTATATCGACGGCGTCTCGGCGCCCTCCGTTTGTCGGCCGCGCTAGTGCTTTCATAAACAGCGCCCTCCATCCTGCCGTCACCCACAGCCACCCCACAAGGTTGATTATCTTCACATATTATACATATACAGTGTGTGCTTTCGGTGACAACGAAGACGATGGACTTTGACCCGCGTCGAACTGGCGCTGGCACGAACTCGTTTGGATCGTTCAGTTCCATCATGGGTCTTTCATTCGTTGCATCTTTGGCTTCAAACCCGTATATCTGGGATAGCGCACGTCTCCTAATCCTGGGTACTCTCATCGAAGCTGGACGTAGGTTATGTTATTGGTTTGTGGAACGCTTCAAGATTCGTACGTGTTCGGTTCGTCTTGCCTCCTTTTTTAAGGATTGACTCAGAATGCCAGAGTATTCTATTACGGCTCAATTTACTGAAGGAGACCAGTCATACGAATGGGTACTCTTGTTCCTAGTTTGTGCATCCCTCGCATGTCTCTTGAGTTTCTTGGGCTCACGTAACGTTTGCACTTCCATCAAATAGACGCAGGAGAATGTTTGGCGTCGTTCACGCGAATTTCGTGTCAATGAAAAGAATTCAAAGAGAAAATGGGGTCTCAAGCTGGCGCCTGAAGTCGATGGTAATGCCGACTATGTTCCAACATACAAAATGCCTCAACTATTCCGGTGGAAGGGTTATTGGATCGAGGTCAAGCGGAGTTCTTCCAAGAATTCAATTCCTGATCACCATATGCAAGGAGGCTATTCCCCGTCGACCATCTATATTACGTCTGTGATCCTTGTTTTTTTCGATTGAATGCTTTTTTGATTCTTTGTAAACAGAATTTACACGCTCGATATGAATGTTCTTTACAATTTTGTTGAAGAAACACGTGTCCGTTACAAGGAAATCAGCAGGCCCAACGTGGTTGTACACATGGCAGATATGGTGCGAATCATACATATCATGCGTGGTTTGTTTTGTCCTGAAATACGTTACAGCCGACGTATGGTCCCGGATTCGTATGGAGTAATGTCAAGCACAAGGCCCGCCGACCGCTTAGTTCAATCGTTCTAAATGAAGGCGTGCTCGACTCTCTAGTCAAAGACGCTAGAGAATTCATTGATACGGAGGATTGGTATGTTGAGGCAGGTATACCCCACAGGCGCGGATATCTTCTCTATGGTCCTCCAGGGACTGGTAAAAGTGAGTCCGCTGTTCAAAGAAAAGGCCGTCAATCACTGATTGTACCATCCGGTAGCCTCAACTATCTACGCTCTTGTATGGCGATTTCAACTTGTCTCTAGAAAACTCTTGCTGATCCTAGTCTTTCAGGCCGGTGAACTTGGTCTTGAAATATACGCTTTATCCCTTTCCTCTGGATTGTGTGTCTTCTTTTCTTCTTTGTAAAGCTCATGTTTATTCTTCTGTGAAAGTGTTGATGACTCCTTCCTGACCAAGGCGGCCTCTTCCATCCCGAAACACTCAATCCTTCTCATCGAAGACATTGACTGTGCTTTTTCCTCGCGGGAAGACTCTGACGACGACGAAAACCGAAATCAAGTCAACCAATTTGGTTTTCTTCCTGCGTATGGACCAGTCACTGGACGCAAATCGGCTGTCACCCTTTCAGGGCTGTTGAACGTCATTGACGGCGTTGGTAGTGAAGAAGGAAAGCTATTCTTTGCCACAGTGTGTCTCTTTCCATTATGAATGAAATTGATATCTAACCCTGCTTTTCTCAAGACAAACTACATTGATCGTCTCGACCCTGCCCTGCTCCGGCCTGGACGTATTGATACAAAGATCCCGTATAGGCTGGCAACCAAGGAACAAGCCCACGCTCTTTTCATGCGGTTCTTTGGCCCTCGTACGCCTGGCAATGGTGCTGTCTCGTCCTCAGTTCAGAAGCCCGTTTCTGCCGGGTCAATTGCTGATCTTGCCGCCCAATTTGCAGCGCAAATTCCTCAGCACGAGTTTTCAACAGCCGAAATCCAAGGTTTCCTATTATCCTGTAAGAAGGATCCTCAATGCGCTGTACAACGTGCTGGGGAGTGGATTGAAGGAGAATTAGGTGAACGACGGGAGAAGGCGGCTAGGAAGGCAGAACGCAAGGCGAAAGCGCAGGCGAAGCGGGACGAGAGGGAACGAAGGCAGGTGGATAGTGCTATGGCGAAAGTCGGTGAAGGATTTGGAAAAATTATCGCTAATGGAGGGATGATTACGGGAGGAAGGGTTACAGGGAGTGTAGTCGTTCCGACGCCAACGTCAGCTGGAACACTTGGGTCTACGGCACCAATGGAACCGATTTCGATTTCGATGCCCGTAACGCCATCTCCTGCTTATGAAGATACCAAAGTTCCAGATGCTTTGAAGTCGCGCCCGATATCCAACGGTGTAGATGTGCCTTTGGATGCTCCCGTTACGACTTCTGCAGCTTGAGGTACCCCCTCGCCCCCTTTTTTCAACATATTCTATTGTGGATGGATAATTCGTAATCATTTGTAACCATATCTCTTGTTGTGCATATTCAGGGTACATTATAAATCTATTTCAACGAGTCTCAAATAGGTGGCGACCAAAGCTTTGTTCAGGCGATTTTTACTCTTTTTTTTCTCTACTCTTCACTAGTGGCTTGCCATTGTGATGGGTCGACACATGAATGCATCCTTCGTAGACCCCAGATTGTTCCCTTGCACGCAAAATGGTGCATAGAGGTGAAACTTCATGCGCTAGTATGATATGCTCAGCATGGATTCACGGGCGTACAACAAAAAAGAACCAAAAAAAAAACGATTCTGATAACGGGGGGAGACCACTTCATAAAAAACCAAGTATTGATCGTTCGGTCGCATAACGAATGAACCGAGTCAAATATCAGTTAAGGGATGAAAGAAGTGCTGCATGGTGATGGATGTACGGGCGTACAACAAAAAAGAACAAAGAAAAACGATTTTGAAAAACGGGGGGAGACTACTTTATAAAAAACCAAGTATTGATCGTTTGGTCGTGCAACAGTCAAATATCAGTGAAGGGATGGAAAAAAGTGCTATCAACAAAATCCCCCTGCTAACCATCCATTCACCGAATAGAATCCAGTGACCTTTGCGGGTTCCTTAATGAACGAAATGCTTCCCCAGACGTTCTTGACAGGTCCTAGCGCTGGAATAAGATTCGCACCTGCTGCTTGAAGAATTTTAGCCTCGGCTTCGGCTTCCTCTCGGTTGTAGGCCTATATATGTATGTTTTAGGGCGAAACAAACATCATGTAAATTACTCACAGTGAAAACGCTTGGGACTTTGTTCTGCACGAGGAATGATAGTGTATCTTTCCACGATGCATTACCTTCTTCTGATAAGCCAGAGTTGAAAGCGATTGCAAGGTTGGGTTTCGTATACTTATTGCCTAATGATTTTGCGTAGTCGTGATATGTTCTGTTGAGATTGGTTGGCGGAGGAATTAGATTACGATTACTAGCCCGCCCGATTGAAGGGGTGATTGGAGGACGGGACGTACTGTACAGCGAAGCGCTGGATACGTTTACGTTTCAGAGCGGTACAGTCCCTAGCCAGGATACATATCGATTCGCATGCGTGCGTACTTGATAAGTTAGAAATGGGGACATACGAGCAGGTTTCCATATTGAATTCGAGTCTTGTCTCGTTTGATGAAATGACTGTCGATATTTCGGGGCCACAAAAGACCAGCTGATAGAGAGGATCATGAAGTTCTTTACGAAAAAGATACAAAGAAGGAATATGTGTACTTCGAGATTCCTAACTCTAGGTAGACGATGCAAGATCTCTTCAAACATATGAGCATGAGTGATTTCGATTTGAAAAGCTCCAAGGATCTAGGAAACGATAACTACAAGTAAGTGGTCACGAACACCGAAACTGAATTTGACTGACATGTATAGTCAACGTTTCTTGACGTGTCCACTTATCATCACCAGAATTCAGGTTTTCCAGCGCATACAAAATCGTCATCGGCATCGAAAGTGCAACCGACGCCGCTCGTACAAACGGACCTGCCGCGACCACAGGCACATCGAACTCCTCAACAACGCCGCCTGCATACTCAGAATCCCAATTCGTGTTCTTGAGCGACTCCCACGACGTTTTGATGCGCTCAGGTGCCCATGAAAACTCCGTCGGACTAGCATCGGCCATCATGTTTGTCAAAATGACGTTTTCACGGATCTCTTGGTTCATCTGGCACGGCGTAAGCCCGTCGTGGCCGTCCGCACACGCGTCGTTGACGTGATAGTGTTTCATGGTATCCCAGTGTTCCTGAGAGCAATAAAACGCCATTTTGCATGAGCTACAAGGCGTTAGGGAAATGAGGGCAGAGGTGTGGGAAGGATTGTCGTCCGTCTTCGCTGCTTCCATCCGGAATACTCGATCGTTGCGCCCACTGGGGGATATCGAGAAAAAAAAGAGAAGGAAGAATCCAAAAAAGAAAAAAAAAATCCAGACATACCATCCCATGCATCGTGGCTCCCAAGATATCATGTTGCGCTCAGGAACTGTCAAGTCACGTTTCAAGAAAGTTTTGAGATGACGGAGTTGGGTCGAGACCGTAGTCTGGATATAGGTGTTGAGACTTTGAAGATCTTGAATAGACGCTGGGGTACTAGGGAGATGAGCATCCAGATCTCGGGATGCCATGTCGTTTTCTAGTGTATAAAGCGCTTTGCATATGCCTCTATGGCTCTTCCAATTTGCCTTTGTAACAAACCAATTCAATTCAAGTTAGCAAAGTGAAATCGCGTGCGGACATTTTGACATTCTGATCTCTGTGAGAGCTTGGCAAACGACACTGAAACGGTATCTTACCGACACTACAATACTGAACGCTGCGGCATTTGGTGCATTTGCGAAGGTCAATGCCTCCTCTGAAACACGCGTAACAAGCTTGGCCGAGTAGAACGGTTATGGGTGGATTACGCGTCACAGAAAATTCTTTCATCGTTCGTATAGCTCTCAAAACTTGTCGAGCTGCGAATGCACGAGTTGACAGGTCAGAAGTCGTCACAAACGCGTCTGAGGGTCACGGTGACCGTTTCCGAGAGCTATGTATTTGATATAGGCACTGGTAACTCGTAGCACGGGCGCTTGAGCTCGTAATGAGCTTTGAAACGACAGGAAGGATACTTACTTGGCGCGATACTCCATTTTGAGCAACTTGTTTTGGCAGATGCAAACACAAATCACATGGCTTGGCAATTTCTTCTGCAAAAAACAACCATCAGCCACGCCATGAATGGCTCGGCCCATCGAGCTCACTCGCATGCGCCCAGCTGACGCCTCCCATTTTCTCACTGAAGACCATCCTCCACCCACCCCCGAGCCCCTCCAACCAGACGTCTTCCCACTATCCAGCGACGACGATGTCCTTGCGTCGATCCACCCACCCTGGAAACGCAGTCTCCATGCATTACTCGAACGCCCCAAATCATCGCCCGCCGCCATGTTCCTCCACATGCTCGTGACGTTCCTTATCCTCGCCTCCGCATTGGTGACGGTGCTGGAGACAATTCCGACGTTGCACGAGATTTCTGTGGGGGCGTGGTTCGGGGTGGAGTCGATGCTTGTGGCGCTGTTTACGATTGAGTATGTAGCGAGGTGTGTTGGGTGGAGCGGGACGTGGATTAGCCTTTTGAAATGGATGACGTGTGCGTGCAGAGCCTAAAGGTTGCTTTTGCTTTGCTTACCTAACGACTGCAGCTTTCTATGGGATTATTGACCTGTTAGCAGTGATGCCGTATTATATTGAGATAATGATGCATCAGGACACTGTACGTCTGCTCTTCCATCCGACTCTCTCTCCTGCCTATGCCCAAGAACTAGTCTGTCTTGTTTCGCTTTTCCATCTTGCGCATGTTCCGCCTCCTTCGCGTGTTCAGACCCTTCAGATACAACCACACCATCCTCCTGTAAGTTCCTTTTCTCCCGTTTGTTCCACGCTCACCCCCGCAGAACCATCGAAGTCATGTACATATCCGTCCGCAGATCACAACACGCTCTCCTTGCAATCAGTTTCTTTGTTATTATGATACTCACTGTATTCAGCACCCTCTTGTGCGTGTCCTTCCCACTCCTCTTCCCCCTGCTTATCTTTTCAGGTACTTTGCCGAACGCGGCTCTTGGGACCCCGTCCTTGAGACTTTTGTCAATGTCGACGGCGACCCGACTCAATTTTCTGTACGCCCATTCCTTCTCTCTCTCTTTCCCTCCGAATTTTCATGCCTCGTCTTTGTTAGAGTATCCCAGCTGCCGCGTGGTTCGTCCTCGTCAGTACGTGTCCCTCTCTGATAAATATACTCATGACATAACATGATACAGCTATAACAACCGTCGGCTACGGCGAAATTACCCCACGGTCCTTCCTAGGCCGCCTCATCACAGTTCCCATCCTCGTCTTCGGCCTCTTGCTTATCACACTCCCTAGTTTCGTCCTCGGACGCGAATTCAGTATGGTATGGGAACAAATGACAGCCCGCCAGGTATTCAGTGATTTATCTTTCTGGCTCCGTCTAACCATTTCTGCAGAATGAACGCGACGCCGCTACATCAGACACATACCCCGCCGACTCCCCAATCCAATCTCACTTTCCACTAACAACCCCTCTCCTCCACGGCACCTCTCCATCTTCACCTTTCTACTCCCCTCAACCCCACCTCAACCCGCACTCTCACTCGCATCCGCATTCCCCAGCGGCATATCCATCTACATATCCGCCTAATTCACACACTCCCAATCCAAATAATGCATATACAACATCTATGTCCGGAGCGCCTGACCTTACGAACCGCAAGCTCGCACAGAATCAGACGGAGCTTAGTATGCAGATCGAGGAGCTGAGAAAAGCTGTTGAGAGACAGGGGGAGGTTGTAGCCCGGCTTTTCGAGGTTGTTAGTATTAGGGAGCAGGCGAGGCGGGCCAGGGCGACGGATGTGGACGTGGATGAGGATGGACATAGGGTGGGTAAAGGTAAAGAGGTGGACAGGGATGTGTAATTAGGGTAATCAGGTTATTGTGTGGAAGGATAGATTGGGGATCCCGGATTTTATATGGATATCAAGTCACATTTCGTCGACTTGAATGTACTCAACCGCTATGTCTGACTTGGTAAGATTAGTCGAGTCGAGTTTGATGTCCAAAGAGATGAAAAGTTGAGCTTCAGATAAATCTATAAGAGAGGATGTAAAAGTAGTTTGTAGGTAATATGTATACTCGGACTTGGAACGTTTGTATTGCCCTGAGGAAGTGAAACTGTAAAAGAGGTAGGATAAGGAAATGAGAGAGAGAGCTTCCGCAGTCGGGGCATTGACGGCCTGGCCCTCTAGGCTCTCACTCAACTCCCGTATTTCTGAGCGATTCTCGCTACTTAGAATTCATTCTCAGTGCATTTCGCACTTTCTCCACCATGACAACATCAAGGATTTTAGATAGATCTGCTGCTGGGTCATCTCATGCATCTGGCAGAGTCCTGTGGAGTAATCCTTCCTTGAAGATAATGTCTCATGACCTGAAGACTCGCCTGGTTGACTGCTCAAGCAACTTGTGATCCTCCTGGCCAAAGTACCCTATGAGTCACAGATCATGCATCCAATTTACTTCCACCATCCTCCCAGAGCACCTTTGTGCATCCAAATGGTCTCAAGTATGACACATCTGGTTTGTGTCCAGTGCATATTTTGTGTGGAGTCTTGCCTGGGTGTCTAGAACTTGGCCATGGATGTTGCTTCACCCCCCCCCCCCAATAGTGTGCAGGTCGGCATGAATTGCTAAGCATGCTGCATGCAAGGTCCAGGATGGTCTGGTTCCGCTGTTTGACTACACCATTTGCTACTGAGGAGTGAGGTGGGGTGGTTTTGTGTCTAATGCCCTGCTTCATGTAGTAATTGTTCCGCAGTTTGTTCTCGAACTCCTTGCCACCATCCGTCGATATACATTTCACCCAGATGCCATACTGTGTTTCAACATGTGCATCAAAAGATTTGAGGCATTCTACTGTATTTTCTTTGGTCTTGTGTGCTAAGTATCATGCCTTACAGTTAGCGCCGCCATGGTCTGTTGCAACAAGCATTAAGGACTTTCCACCCATTGTTTGCACTCATGCAGGACCCTATATATCAAAGGTGACTTGTTCATAGGGCTCTGTTTCTGAGTCGACCTCAGTATAAAAAGGTCAGCAGACCTGTTTTCCTATCAATCCTCACACCTCGTTGACATTTTTGTTATGCTAAGGCTGTCCACCATTCTGGTGCAAGCCATTTCATGGAGGGTTGGCCTAATACACAGTGCTATGTCTCCATGTCTGTTGGTCAGTGTAATGATTGGATGGTGAGTGCGCTAGGTGGAGGGGTCAAACTCAACAACAAACATTGTGCCTGACCATCAGGCATGTCTTGAAGGGGTGGCCATCCAGTGTGTGTAACATAACCCCAGTCTCATCAATGCCAAGTTTCACTCTCTTCTTTACCAGGGAGCCAATTGACACCAGGTTGTGGTTGAGGTCTCGAGCATGTTATCAAAGGTGATTTCAATCACTTCCCCACCAAACTTAACCCATTCACACACTTTGCCACATCTGTGTACTGCAAATGTGCCTGTTGTCATGGCTTTGGTCTTGCAATCATTGGTGGGGGCCCATAGGTGTAGTTGCCTTCATCATCCAAGGGCTCAGCCTGTTGCTTGCCTTTGCCAGAGGTGGTCTGTTTCTTCTGTGTCACAATTAACATATTGCACAGGTGTGCATGGATCTTTGGTCAGCACAACCACGGGGTACTGCACTGGTGGTGCTGGTATGAAGACTGGCTTCATAAACAGCATTTGGGCTGGGCTGGCTCGGTAGAGCACATCAGCCAGAACCCAGCTGAGATGCGTCCAACGGAGGCCTTTGGCCTCCATGGATCTTAGGTGGTCCTGGCATGTCTGGGGCATGAGTTGACACTGCCAACTCCTGGCCGGCAGACAGAGCGATGCAGGCGCGGTAGGTACCATACCTTGGACAGCCGACCCTTCCTGACAAGAGGTCGACGGCGCTGACGGCGCTGAACTGATCTTAATCTGCCCCATTGACGGGGCATCAGCCATAACTTCATCGCCATTCGTGGTTGGTAGCTATGACTGGCTGCATGAAAGTGAAACCCAGTTGTCGCGCGTCGGACTCACCTCTGGTCTACACTTCACTCCTGCTCATATTGTCCATCTCTACCTACCTGGTCTCATGCAAGCTCCAAGAGCATCCACATGCCGTTTATGAGTCCCAGCAGGACTGCTTGGTTACTTACCACAACTCATGATGCTGGCTCGGAAGGGCGTACTTATAACCGTCACAGTACAATCATCAGGAGCAGCCATGTAAAACTCGTGTCATTTTGCAAGCTGGCTCATATTTTGGACAAGATCCCTTATATTCATGACGCTATTCCATTTTCCATTCGTTTTGGGGCGTATCTACACAATATTCTCAACCAGGTCTGCAGTCATTTCATCGGTTGTATTCGTTGATACATTTTTCATATTGTTCTGTACGTGTTTCATTTACCTAGCTCAAATTGGGAAGCGCGCCTCCAGAAGCGTAGATTGAACGCCAGGGACACATTAACCAGAATGTGATGCAGAATCTATATCAACGGGCCGATCATTCAAGGTCTTTGAGAAACCAATTGACCACCGCCACTTCAGACCAAGCAAAGTCACATGGGGCGACCAGAACTGGCATGTGCACAGTGAAAATACTATATAGCATGTGACCACGATGTCTTGTATGGAGAGGTGCCCTTTCTTGGAGTGGAATCACATGATGGATCGAGTGTTGTTAGGATGGAATTGTCAATAGTTGTCTGAGGTATCGGCGTGTATAATCAGATTCCTTGCTTGGTCATTTCGGGGCCGTATGCGACAATGGAAGATGGAAGGTTGACTATGAGATTGTTCAAATGATAGTCGACCGCAACAAACGATTGTAACATACCTTGTGATGCCGGTACTGAACTTGACTGCTGGTGTTATCTCCTTTCCATCAGTTCCAATAGGCTTCATTATGTCGTAAGTTGCCAAAATAGATGTCATCGCAATCCACACACTCGCATCAGCAAGATGACGCCCAGGGCAAATTCTGAGGTTTGTCAATCCATGCATAAAGACGTGTAAGGAACATTTATACCTACGTCCAAAGCCAAATGGTCCATTTGGATACGGTTCGTGATTCCCTTCAGGTAGAGGCAGGTAACGAGCAGGATTGAAGGCTTGCGGATCCGTATAGATTTTTTCATCAAGTGCCATCCCTCTGAATGATGATTGAGCTCTTGATTGCTGAGATGAAAATCTAAATAGGTGACCTGGTGTTCGCTATGATGAGAGAACCTTTGGGTATGAGCATTCCACGATAGATGTCATCTTCCAAGGAACGGTGTGGTACACCTACGGATAAGGTTATTACCGTCTCACGAGAGTTGCAATGAAATATGTAATGATATGCACCTGTTGGCACTACTGGGTTCCATCTATAAGGAAAATGTTTGGATTACTGCAATCTACGCATATTTGAGACAAACCTCAGAGTCTCTTGAAGTATACAGTCAGTATAAGGCAGGGATTCGCGGTCTGAAAATTCGGGAAGGCGCCCCGATCCTATAACAGAGTCGATCTCTTGCTGGGCTCGTTTCTGGCATTCTGGATGGATAACCATCGCGAGAAAGAATATAGACATTGTGATCCATGTCTGATCGGGAACATTCATCACATCGATAACGCATTAATTCAGCGCTCTCCTTACCGTCTCTGCTCCAGCGCAGTACATCACCCCTGCTACGCCCTTGATATCCAGAATATTACTTGAGTTGTCAGCTTCTTCCTGGCCGAGAGATTCCAACTCTTGGGATACGAATGAAGGCTTGGCCGTTCCTGCAGCCTAAAATTCTCATGCAGCCAGAAATAAAAAATCAAACCTGAACCGAGAACGCACCAGCTCAGTTCTCACGTTATCGAAAGGATAATCATGCAACTTCCTAATCGCACCTTTCTGGCTGCGTGCAAATCCGGCGTAGTAGGCGCCGGGGAACCACGATGGGAAATTTTTAACTGAGAACATCCAAGTAATGAATCAATGTATAGATTTATCGGTATATGTTGATCTGTACTCACGAAATGGGAAGAAATCTACTGGCGTGTTCCCGGGGACACCAGCATTGCCCAAGGCAAAACTAGTGTTTTCCGTGATATCAAGATATGGGTCGTCATCAGAAGTAATTTGGTGGCCATATGCAACTCGCATGATGATCGAAGTAGAAAACCTGGCAATTAGCAGGCCTTCGTCTACTCCAGTGCTTTTTGATGAATCAAGATTCTTACCGCCGTAGCCAATCTTCCCTCCGGCATTCATCTGAAAGCAGATTTTGAAGAAGAATACGAGTCATTTGTATCTGAATTGGTTGATAGACTATGATCTTCGTTGACTTGAGGTGTTCTTGGAACAATCTCCGATACTTTTGGAACGGTTTCCCATAACCTGTGAAGGTCAAGGACTCCCTCCAGCCCATGCTGTCATGGTATTAGCCAGACCCGTATCTCTCCCAAAAGTAGGAGACGCACAGTTCATATGTAGGAAAGTCAGGCCTATCGCTATAATTCGCACTTCTCTTGTCCAGAAGGTCTATGGCGGACTCAACGCTGTTAAGCACAACTACTGGTCTCCCAAGCATTTCGAGATACATAACATCTCCTTAATACAAGATGAGATAATGTGTGAAGCTTCAATGTGAACAAGCCTGATACCGTATGTTTTCCCCAGTTTGTACAAGGCTACATCTTGGTTTTTGGCGGGAACCTTCAACACATGACCTATGATAGGATGGCCTGGAGGCCCAGGAGGTAGATGAGCGTGTTTCTGAAGGGTTTTCTTCATCCAGAACAGCACGAAAGCGACACAGAGTAATAATGACAAAACAGATATTGGTGGCATTGTCTTTGAGATGTCGAGAGGGAGCACCCAGAATGCATATTAAATAGAACTTGTGATACGTACCAGATTAGCAATGTTTGAGAAGTTGTCCGAGTTAGGCATGGATGGAGAACCGATTATTCCGTTGCTTCTTGCACATTGATATATTGATACAGCTTGTGCAACCATACGGTCATGTGTCATGAAGCCGTTTTCCTCGCATCTCCAAGAGGTGTCAGATCGGGTAAATCTGGACATTGTGACATGTTTCGACATTCTGGCAAGTTCGGCAAGGCAACGGCAAGGCAACGGCAAGGCAACGGCAAGGCAACGGCAAGGCAACGGCAAGGCAACGGCATTTGAGCTGATGTGCAAGGCCATGCAGATCAAGAAGTGTCAGATCGGGCTTGGATCTTGTTCTCCATTAGGCAATGGAACTTTCTGGTTGACATCGGCTGATGGCGGCACAATGTTGGTTACTCATCTAAATTCAAAGTCCGACTCAAATACTAAATACCAGACAAATACTTCAAATGATTCACAGTATTTAGCACAATAAATCATTTCTCATGAGTTTTAAGATAGATATGAATGGTTTATAGCTAGTATCTGACATGATATATATAAAAAATTCACAATAATTAGTAAAATACATCATTTTCCTGGATTTTTGTTGAAGATGTAGACTCCTGAGGACCAGGCATGGATATATTTGTGAGCTTAAGATGTGTGGGCTGCCTTTCCAGATATCAAGGTCAATGAGGAGAGTCACCATGAGAATCATGAATTTGGAGAAGATTTTGTAAACAATGCATATCAGGTGCATTTGCTCTGAATATAGAATATCCAACAAGTTCATCAGGGATTTCAAGCCTTGTCTCCTCCTCATGAGTCCACCTCTTAGCCCTGTATTGTGGCTTGCTGGCAGCATAAACCAATATCATTCATTCATTCATTCCTCCTCATAAGTGATGCAGATCTTGTTAGAAAAACTCACAGAGGATTAGTCTATTTCCATCAGAGTCAACCTTATTAGAAGGTAAAGATTAAGGCAATAAAAGACCATATAAGCAAGAGCAGCTAGAACTCTGTACAGAATCAGAGGACACAGAATCAGTGGACAATAATGATTGCATAGTTCAGGAATCAGAAACAGGTAAAACTAATCATGCAGGGATCCAAGTTCCCTTACTCTCTCCCACATTGATATGTCCAAACAAAACAAAAAAGGCATTCAGCTACAAGGAGTGTTGGATTGGGTGAATGTGAACATTGGATAATGGAACTTTCCAGTTGACATCAGCTGATGGCAGCACAACATCAGTAGATTAAAATTCATTAGAGTCAATCTTATCAGAAGGTAAAGATTGAGGCAACAGATCTTGTTCTGCATTAGGTAACAGAACTTTCTAGTTGACATTGGCTGATGGCAGCACAATGTTAGTACTCACTTAAATTCAGAGTCCAACTCAAATCCATGAGAATCAATGTTATCAGAAGGTAAAGATTGAGGTAATCAAATACTATGTAAGCAAGAACAGATAGAAGTCTGTATAGAATCAGAGAACACAGAATCAGTGGACAATAATGATTGCATAGTTCAGTAGTTGTTCAATAAGGTTAAAGTAGTCAGATATCCAGATAACCTGTAGTTTTGTCCTTTCAGAGTGAAGAATGTATGGATGCAGGCAGTGGAAAGTGTATGATAAATGCAGGATTAGCATGTTGTATCTGCATGGCCTTGCATATTAGATCAAATGCCATTGCCTTGCCATTGTCTTGCTGAACTTGCTAGAATGTCAAAATATGTCACAACAGTTTCTTTATATTGGGGGAGGAGGGGGGTACATCATAGCAACCATATCCAGATTTACCTGATCTGACACCCCTTGTTCAGCTACGTAGTCCATGATCATTGGATAATTAATTTCCTTTTTTAAATGTCAAACTGTTGTACTGCAAGCATCACCTGACCCTCAAAGAGGTTGCACCTCTTTATTCAGCATTAGCCATTGGACCAAGAAACAATGGGAAAGAAAAGTATATAGACTAGACATGGACATGTTTACCCTCAATCAATCACAATAAAGACTGAGAGTGAGTTACTGATCTACTTTTACATTACAAACTATGGACTCATAGTACCATAGATAGGAACTTAGGGTGTATTTACTGTCTATAGGTAATATAGTTGATTACACTAAAGACTAAGAGGGCTGGCCAGGTCGCAATACGACTGATGCAATGCATCTTATTGTGTCAAAGGTCAAGGATGCATGGCGCAGCGGCAGAGTGGCCTCCGCCCTATTCCTCGATGTCCAGGGAGCCTTCCCGAACACTGCTCAGGACCGGCTCCTCCACAACATGAGGGAGCGTGGGGTGCCACTGGCATTCATACGCCTCATCGAACGTATGCTGTCAAACAGGAAGACTCGACTCAAGTTTGACGACTTTCTGTCAGACTGGTTTCTGGTCTTGACCGGCACCATGCAGGGCTGCCCCCTGTCGATGATCCTATATGCCTTCTATAATGCTCCTCTGCTCGAAGCAGTAACTCCTAGGAGCAAAGACGAGTTTGCCTCAGGCTTTGTGGGCGATATTATGTTCCTAGCAATTGCTGACACTCTAGAGAAGGCACAAGGCATTCTCCGGGACATTATGCAGCATCCACAGGGAGGTCTGGACTGGTCTAGGACCCACCGCTCACCGCTAGAATTTTCAAAGCTGGGCCTGATGAATTTCCCTCGATCATATTGCGATGTTGCCCCAGCTGACTTTTCCTTGCAGTTACTCACCCCGAATGGCGAGCCAGCCTCCTGCTCAGTCAAGGCAGTCAGCACCTATAAGTATCTGGGAGTAACCTTTGATCCCAGGCTCCGGTGGGCTGCTCATATGCACAAGGTGGAAGCTAAAGCTACGTGGTGGACTTTACAAGTAGCTAGATTATCTCGGGTCTCAGGAGGCATGCCCCTGCACAGGGTCCGTCAGCTCTACAACACAGTGGCAGTCACAGTGTTCACTTACGCCGCCGATGTATAGCTGGCAGGCACGAGCAGATGTTACAAGGGCTCCAGGCAGATTGGCTTGGCAGCATTTATTAACAAAATAGCCTCGGCTCAAGGCCGGGCAGCCCACACAATCACAGGTGCCCTCAGAACGTCGGCATGTGATGCGGTTGAGGTTTCATGCTAACTTATTCCCCGCTGACCTACTTTTCAGCAAGGTTCTCAATAGGGCAGCTATATGCCTGGCGTCGCTACTTCCCTCGCATCCTCTGCACAAGCCTGTGCATAGAGCAGCTACGAGGCCTGTGAAGAAGCACCACTTGCCCCTGCACAACCTGCTACAGTCCTCTGGGATTGCCCCTGCCAACTTTGAAAAGGTCCTACCGGCCCGGCGCCACCCCAGCTACACCCCCTCCTTCCTCTCCTGTATCGGTGGCTCAAAGGAGTCAGCGTTGGTGGAACTGCGGCACACCCACAACAGGTCCAGATTGGCAGTCTACTGCGATGGTTCTGGCTACGAAGGGGGAATAGGTGCTTCGGCGGTCCTGTTTGACGGAGACAGGGAGGTCTCGTCTCTCAAATACCACCTGGGCTCAACCTCAGAACACACAGTTTATGAAGGGGAGGCAGTAGGTCTTACGTTGGGCCTCTATCTCCTCTCCTCCATCAACCGCCGACTTTATGGGCTGACTATCCTTTGCAGTGACAGCCAGGCTATTATCAAAGGCCTTCTGAACCAAAGGCCCCACCCCTCCCACCATCTGCTTGATAGAGTGCATGACATCGCAGAGTCGCTTCACGCAAAGCAGGATTGACTTCATCGTGCCCGCAGGCTTCGTCACACTCACGGCCCTAGTACCTCATTCACTCCCAGGACTGCTGGCGTTGTCGACCTTCAGCTCCATTGGAGCCCGGGCCATGTCGGCTTTGGGCCCAACGAACGTGCCGACGCCCTAGCCAAAGAGGCCGCCCTGGGCCAATCAAGCGATGCACGGCTACTCCCGGCCTATCTCCGCATCAAGCCCCTTCCCCTCAGCATATCGGCAGTACGACGTGCTGACATCACTGCCCTGCAGGTTGCTTGGAAGCAACAGTGGAAGAAGTCCCCTCGCTTCAATCCCATATGTCATCTTGACAGCTCTCTACCCTCAAAGAGTTACCTATGCCTGGTCCATGGGTTCAGCCGCCAGCGCTCAGCCATCCTCACACAGCTGAGGTTGGGCCACCTCTCCTTGAACCAATACCTCTTCCGGATTCGGAAAGCAGAGTCGCCTTCATGCCCTTATTGTCAGGGTATTACAGTTGAATCAGTGCGCCATTATCTCCTGGAGTGCCCTCAATACCGCCATGAGCGCTTCCTGCACCTGACACGCCCGCTGAAGAAAAAAGCTGAGTCTATACCCTTTCTGCTGGCTGCGCCGGAGGCCCTCACCCATTTGTTTAGATATATAGAGGCTACAAAACGTTTCAAGACCGGGGACACCCTCTCCCGTGAACACCCCAACCATCCAGGTCGGACACCGTCATAACATAATCTTCGTTCAACCCCCCAGCACATCTACTGCCCCATCCTCGACGGATTACTCTGATTATCTACTACGTTCTTACTCTCTTAATTACGGCTGCAGCTTCCTTTCCTTCAAGAGTTACTGACCTCTGACAGGTTTCTTGTTGGTACCTGGCCCCTAGCTCGTCCATCTCAACCCAACATGTGCCCGACTTGTCTGGGACTTTGTAGCACCACCGCTCTCTCTCACAGACCCCCAGCCTCTTATCTTGGGCCTAATAGGGGGGATCTGTTTAAAACGGCGTTGGATACACCGGCCCGCTCATTCTCTGCGTATGTGGGGGGGCGGCGCACTCAGAGGCCCTCGTAGTTTTAGGGTACGTTGATAGTGCCATGCAACATGAGCACCAGGTGTTCCGTGCACGTAATTAATGGATTTTAAAAAAAAAAAAAAAAAAAAAAAAAAAAAAAAGACTAAGAATAGGAACTCACAGTGTACTGTCTATAGGTATCCACTTCAAACAGGTTATAGGTTATTGATGAAGAAGGTCTCAGAAATCAGAAACTCCAAGTGACCTATGGCAACTATCATTACCTCATCATAAAGTGCATTCATTAGTCAGACTGTTTCATTTTGAGGTGCATAGATTGTGTCTTTGGAATGTACTTGTGTACTTCGTAACAGACATTAGACCAGCCAACCAATCCAATCAGACAATCTTCATTCATGAAGGAACCCTCTTGGATCAAATCTGCATCTGCAGTGCTGTTCATGGTTTCTGTCCCTGTTCTGCTTCTGACCTTGCCTTCCCTGTCATCTGACTCCTCTTTCCCCATTTCTATCTGGGATTGAAGTTTAGAGCTCCATGGGCATAAAACCTCCTGCTTCCTACTCAGATTATCATTCAGGAATTGTTCATTTTGTGCAAGAGACTTTTGGAACAGGGTAGTCTGATGCTCTAATGCCCAAAAGCTTGGTAAGGGTCATTCCTTGTTTGCAACATAATCACCTCCGACTCTGGTGTAATGGTCATCAATACCAAGACCAGTAGCAGCAATGGCCTTATTCATGAATAACCTTGTTACAAGGATCAAACATGAGAGGTTGTTTTACTATACCCTTCCTGAATGAGTTGCCATTGTATGAAATAGCATTCTTGGGGCATCCATAATGAAAAAAACCTACTTTTCTGTTGCTAGGATTGTCTTCCCTTTGGTGACTAGACAGCTGAGGCTGGTAGTAATAATAAATTTGGTCCTTCTTTGAACATCATTGGTCCGAGTGCCCAAGGGACATGAACAGATCCTCACAGATTATTATCACTATTCAATGGCATTGGACTGGCTTTGATTGGAATCCAACCACAGCATTTATGGAAGAAAGAGATAATTGACAGGAAACTTCTCAATGACTCATTATTAAACAGAGACGCTGCCTGTCTCTATGACCATGAATTCATGCAACAGGATTGGACCTACTTTGACTAGACTCCATCACAGAATGGACAGAAGAAAAAATGGATTGATAAGAAAGACTTCTCTATTAAGAATTCCAAGAATTGATGGCCAGCTTTATTATTTGATGAAGCAACATGTTATTCAATGGAAAATCCAATAATTTATCAATTATCCACATTTCCCCAGGACAGATCCCTGATTGACAAACAGCAATTGACATCTATCAAGTGAACATTCACCCTGGTAATAGAATCTGTATCCAAGAGGAAAAGGGTCAAAGAAATGTGTTATGCCATTTCTTTTTCCACTTTTCATCATGGAAAAAGACATCTTTCATTATCTAAAGCCTCTTTCTCTTTCTACAAGTAGACCAATTTGAAATGGCATAACACATTTCTTTGACCCTTTTTCTCTTAGGAACAGATTCTAGCACCAGCAGTGATTGCACAGGTTGAATCATGTGTGCCCTGCAAGTGAGAAGATTGAGGCCAAGTGCTGAATGTAAACTTGTACTGTAGCAATTTGAGCAAGTGTTCTAAAAACAAGTCACAGGGGCCTCTGAACTGAACCACTTGAGGTAATTGTCATGCATCATGCACAGCAGTTTACCTATCATTGCACTGGATACACCTGCCGGACTGAATCATGCACAAAAGCGAAGCAAGGGAAGATTTCAAGAATTTGCCTATGAGCTATTTGATACATTGTTTCTCTTGATGGATATGTACATTTGCAACTATTATCAACACTGGACACCTCAGGAAAAAGACAGATAGGTATTTAGTTCAATATAACCAACATAACATTGGTAGTCAGAGAGAATCCACCCTTAGTGATAGTGCTTGATAGCTTGCACTTCTTGTACTTCAGGGAATTGTGTATGTTTCTTGAGAAACATCAACTAGAAACATGTTATGTGATTTCTAACATTTTTTTACCCAAGTAGAAGTTATTTCATAAATTAAGAAACAGTTAAATAAAGTGATTTGCCTTTACAGTGTATCTTGAAAAAATAACTACTTTTTCTTTTAACTTTTCTCAAGAAACATATTATGAATACAAATCATGTTTCTCACTTTTAATACAAAGAATGTTAGAATCCTAACCAGGTAAGTAACACAGATGTTCACACTGACAGATAGTGTAAGTCTATAATCCTCAGTTCAATGTATAATTGACTAAAGCTACCTGACAGATTGAGTCCACTCTGTTGTAAGAAGATCTCAAGTTTAATGGACCACTTTGTGAACTCTGCAGTGGCACAATCAAATGGTGGTTCAGTGGCTGGCCAGTGAGCATTTAGCTTGGCAAGGCAAATGTGAGGGTAGGTTGTGTCAGTGGAGAGGGCAGGTGTGGACAAGGTGTCATTAAGAGGGAAGATGGATCCCATAGTTGTAGTCAAGAGCAGACAGAGGTTCTTTCAACTTGATTTCTTGGGCAAAGTAAGATGACAGAGGAACAAAGAGACATGATATCCATGAAGAGTGAAGAGGGATCAGGAATTCCAACATTATTACTTTTGATCAGAAAAGTATAGCAGCAAATTCCATACCCTGTTAGAATCCTAACTAGGTCAGTAACACAGATGTTCACACTGACAGATAGGGTAAGTCAGTTCAATGTATAATTGACTAAAGCTACCTGACAGACAGGGTAAGTCTATACTCTATCTGGCAGTGTATCAGTACATGGTGTAATGTTTGACTCACCCTCAGTTCAACATATAATTGACTGAGGGTATTAGTAGCATAGTGCTCATATATGTATGCAATCAATGACAATGAAAGGCCATGTCAGGGGCCAGTGTGATATGTGCAATGTGATAGTAGGTGAAAGAGTAATAATGGAGTGATCTGGAAAGATGACAATGGAAGGTGTAGAGTCAATGGTGGCTTACTTTTAGATATCCAACACTCCTCCTCACTATAGACTTCAAGTTGTATAGTGTGTTTCCTCCTTGCATAGGAATTGTTGGTGATCTACTAGGTCTGGAGGCTAAGCAGGAGTGTAGGCATAAAAACAGAGGGGCAGCAAGTACTTTCATGAATATATTCACAATGTGAAGTGTGGGGTCTTTGGAAAGTTTGATAGCAGCACTGTTATTGCATAGAATAGGCATTTGAAGTAAGGCCTGCAGCCACAATACATTCTTGGGCACTTTTCAATGTAGCCATGTATTTGGCTTCACATAAGGATGCAGCAATGGACTTCTGTTTGCATGCTGCCTAGGAAATGATGCCTGAGCCCAGGCTCCATGCATAGACTCTAATGCTTTGTTGTGTGTAAGCTACATAGAGTAAGCATCCAATGAGGGATTGGTAATGCATCTTCTGGAGTGCATCAATTTGTTGCAAGAGAGTGATAATTTGTTGACTTGTCAAAGCTTGAGGCAAGGCTCCATGGAGAGGGATAGGGGGTTGTGCTAGACTGGCCAAACTAATCTATGATCTTGTCTATTAGGGCAGTCTGAGATAGTTTTACAATATAATTGTTACAATCCTATTCAATTGCAATGCCTATGATGGACTTAGGAAGGCTAAGGTCAAAATAGTCCAGGCAGAGCAAAGTTGACCTTGAAACTGTTCATTTTCCTCTTTGCTGGTTGCAATGGATAGAAAATCATCAATGTGTACAGCTGCTATGACAACTCCAGTGTTGCTCTTTCTATAGTATATGCACAATTTGCATGAGAGCCATGTGAATCTCCAAGACACCATATTGTTCTTAAGTATCTGGTTTCATATACACCTGGCCTGTTTCATGCTGTAGAGGTCTTGGAGTAGGCACCATACCCAGTCTTTCTTGTCAGGTTCTTCAAATCCCTCAGGCTGTTTCATATACTGAGTTTCATTATCAGAGAGTAATCTGTATATCAGAGAGTAATCTGTATAGCAAGGCTGTTTTGATATCAATTTGTGTTGTATCCCATTCTTGGGTTGTGGCCAGATGTAATAGAACTTGCCACAATTCAATATGCACTGTGAGTGAGATTCTCCTGGTGTAGTCATAGCTATGAACTTGTTCAAAACCTTTGAAGACAAGCCAAACCTTGATTCAGACTGCTTTTTTATTCTTGCTCCACTTGATTTTGAAGGTTGGTCTGCCTTTTTTAACCTTGTGATCTGGTGGAACCTACTATTGTGAGATTAGCTTGTAGATGCCTATATCTCTGAGTGAGATCAGCTTCTCTCTGTATCCAGCCTCCCATTGTTTGGCATGAATTGATGACTTTGCTTCATTCCATGTCCATGGCTAATTGTTTAGATTAATAGTATGTGGGTCTCCAAGGGATTCTGCTATGGCTAATAGGTGTTCGATGCTTTCCATAGATGCTAGGGTTGGCAATATTGGAAAGTGTATTGTCACTGTTTTCTCCTTCTGTCATTGGTGAGTCTGGTCATAGCTGTCTGAGGGTGGTGAGGTTGTTATTGGCCTGTGCCAGAGCATTGTTGGGGAATCCAGCTTGTGCATTTTGTTTTTCAGTTCTGGATGCATGCAGTCTCTCTTCTTGTAACTCCTGTACAGCTTGCTTGGTGGCATTGTCATTGGTAGGTGGTTGGGGTTAGCTTTAGCAGTGGTGCAAGTACAATTGTGGGAGTTTGAAATTCATTGTTGTCATCAGTGAGGAATGAGATGGTTGATGTTGTTCTGTGGATGTTGTTGATTGATATTTGGCTCAATCATGTTGGGTCTTTGTGATTCTGCAATTGTAGACATGGGCACCTGTTTGGCTGTTTCAGGTCTGCTCTGTTCCATTGTGGGTACAGGGAGTGTCATGTCACCTCAAGTGTACATAGTATGACTTGTATATTTTCTGGACCTGGAGTTATAACATCTGTATCCTTTTGAGTTCTGTGCATATCCTCTAAGAATACATTCAATTCCTTATGCATTGATTTTAAGGTTGTGCTGGTGCAGTATGAGTACAAATCCTTTGCATTTAATTCTTGCACACGTAGGAATAGTCAGGAGCTTGGCTGTACTGGAGTTCAAATGGCATCTTGCCATTTAGTGATTTGGTTATAGTCCTTGCTTGTAAGAAAGCTGCTGAGAGAGTGTGAGTTGGGTAGTGTTGGAGGTGGAGAGGCCTTGTTCTACAGCCTGTAACCAAGCATAGGCATCATCCTGAGCAGGGGCAGAGGTGCCTGGGGCAAGAGGGGAGGTCTGAGGCTGGGGTGACAGGCATGATAGAGGAGGGACCAAGAAAGGACTGGTGGGGGAGCTAACAGGCAGAAGTGGGGCTCTGAAGACAGAAAAGAAGCAGACAGGGGAGAACAACTGCTTGGGTGAACCCAGACCAGTTAGGAGAGACTTATTCTGCTGTAAGGGTGACTTCAGAGAGCTGTGAAACACACACAACTGGCAGAGGGATATCCAAAGTTGTATTAGCAAGTGGCTACAGTGTACAGGGCTAGCTACTTACCTGGCAGAGGGATATCCAAAGAGAATAAGTCTGAGGAGTCCCTATGCCAGGGTGTGGACACTTCTGGGGCCCCAGAAGCATGGGAATCAACTGTATAATACACATAAGCCACTGAAAAAGAGTATGGGAATAAAAGATGAAAAACTCGGACATTGCTAGAAAATGGATTGGTAATGTCCATCAGGTGACTCTGGTGAGTCAGGTGGTCAGGGAAAGGGTCAGATGACCAGGAAGGGATCAGATGACCTTGAGAACAATGTCAAGTGATCAGAAATGCAGACACAATATGTACAGAGAATATCTAAAGGGGAGAAGAAGAGAAGAGGAAGAGGGAAAAGGAAAGGAAACAGGAAAAAGGAGAGAGGAGGGAATGGTCCTGTGGATTGTCCCCTTACAGTACATGGCATACCTGGCAGGAGACTATTCTGAGCCATGGTAGCAATGACCTGATAGTTGACATGTCCAAGACACGTGTCAAGTATCAATTTTAACAAGTTGTTGTGCAGCACTCAGTGCATGTTCAGATAGTGCATCTTGTAGTTTGATGGTGTAGAGGCATTTGCCAGAGATCAGAGGCCCTTAACTAATAGGGTTCCTAAATCTTCATTGAGGATGGTAACTCCTGATTGACTGAAGGTGATCAGGGCTTGCATGCTAGTGGTTAGAGCTAAGATAGATATGAGTCTGACAGAGGATGTGAGGATATACAGGGCATTTTCAAGGTAGATTTCAGTCTGGTTTCGAACTTGTAGTTGAATCTGTCCTATGCCAATGGCCTGAATCATGGATCCCTCAACAAAAGTCAGACACATAGAGAGATATATGAACAGTGGCATCTGAAACCATATATAATGGTTTTTTTGTGAGTCAGATGAGTCAGGTGTTACTCAGGGTTATGCAAGAATTCATTGCTGTCTCAGGCTAAAAAGTGTCCAAACATTAGTCCAGTGATTGTAGTGTCACCCCATTGAAGTAGACTCAAACTTATTAGATTCACATTGAGAGTAGGGATGTGAAGAACTTCATGTAGAATTATATTGTTCATTCTGCTTGGTATGTCTGTCTTGAATTTGACTGTCCCAATACCTTTGACAAGTAACTGACTTAAACCTCCAATGGAGATATTTTAGTTGGTTACTTCCTGATAATTTGTAAAATATGATTTATTACAAATCATATGACAGAGTACTGTCCAATAATAAATTGGCAGGCATTTCTCCACTAGTTGCCTTGAAAACTGTACCAACATTGCAAGCCATTGCTTTTGCTCCAAAAATGGTAATATTAGCCCTTCCAATCAGTTTTTCCTTTTTGGGCTTTGAACATCTCAAACTCCAGTGTTTCTTTTCACTACAATTATAACAGGTATCATTATGCTTGGGTTCACAACATTTCTGGATATGTTTTGTTGATTTTGAATTAACTTTACTCCCACTAGATTTGTTATTCATTCTTGTAATGAGGGCTACAGTTTTCATGGAAGTATTTTCTTCATGAAATTTGTATTCGTTAATTTGGTCAACACATCATTGAAAGGATTTTCTTTGAAGTAACAAGGTTTGTTTTATTACTTCTCATGTAGCCATGCTTGGTAATGACAATAGTATAGTGTGAATGATTGTGAGATCATCAATCTTGTGATCAGCTTCAAGAAAACATTGTTGGATGCTGTAGTAAAATCTGATATGGTCAGAAATGGAGGTATGACCATCTCATTTCTTTGCAAAGAGTTCTTGATAATAATAATGGATGTATATTGTTCAATGAAGTTTGCATGCAGTTGTTCCCAAATAGAGGTGGAGCTTTTACAATCAATGATGATCTCATGCTGGGCATATTTGACAGTGTTACAAATCAGTCCCATTGCTGCATCATCTTTATTTAGCCAATGATTGTATTTTTTGCAAGACTTTTCCCAAGCAACATACTTTTTAGACTGAAGTATGTCCATCAGATCTTGCCCATCCTTTTAGATGCTAACCAAAGATATGCCCTCACTAGAGCAAGGCAATGTCATAAGATCTGGAAAATCCAAAGGGAGTTTAACTGGACATAACTCATGTCCAGATACAACAAAGAGACTTGGCTTGTAACATGGCCTTCACTGTTATCTGACCAGATATGATAGTTCATCCCATTGAACTTCACAAACTGTAAAGTCTCAGAAGTCATTTTGCCATGATTGAGGCACACAACCTGATGCAGCATAGTTATGTGTTATACAGTAGAATATTGACAAATATTATCATTCTGTGTCAGTCTGAGATTTGAGGTTTAACAATGCATATATGCAGTAACAGTAAGATCAATAAGTCATTACAAACCTGAGATTTGAGGTTTAATGATGCCTTGAATCTTAGTACAGCTTCTTATTCTATACTGCTTCTCAGATGAAACAAGGGTGTGGAGTCTCAGATTTACCAGTAACCTAGAAAAGTCGCGCCGCATTCAATAATCTTGTATAAAGTATTTAACAGTAGCAGATCCATTGACATGAACAACGAGCTGTGTTCCTCCCAAACATTCATAAAATTGGGAACATGAAGGTGCTTCCAAGGATGACATTAAGCCCTCATGCCCATGCGTATGAAATGTTTTTGAGTCTAGATGTAGTCATTTGACCATTTATTTTTCCACTTTTAAGTGACATATGAGGTACAGTGTGCTGTCGTACTTTGCTCATAATGCAAAAATGCCATTGCAAAGGAACGGCTTCACTGCGTCTTGGGTAGCTAAGCAATACATTTGCCTTGTACACACATCATTCCATTCTCATGGTATGTGAGATTATTTACCTATTAAAAGTCAGGCAAGAGCATTGATGATGCAGTATTGTACGGTTCTACACTTGGCGTTCGGAAAGCGTCTCTCCTTGGTTTTGGAACTGCGTAGCAAGCTGGACCACGGAGAATATACTATCATTTGAGGTTCATGGCCATATCCGTTGTGGCTTGTCTCATAGATGAATCGGTCACCAGTCTACCTCAGTTGGAATGTATAACCTTTGTTACTCGTCTCTGAAACCAACATCAACAGCAGCTGTATTAGAGGTTTGATCAATGCTGAGAGCACAAGGCATGTACGCAGCAGTCAATTTGGTTTAGACCCTCCCACCACTTAAAACATAAATGGACATGACGATCGCTTGACTCCATTCTCCTCTTCTGTACTCAAACATTCATATGTGGATATGTCCTTGTCTTGTCGGTGTGAACGCCACAATGGTCGATCTTCAGCCTCAGCTTCTCGGAGGGACAAAGGGTTGATTGAACACAAAAACGGCATCTTCCAAAGTAATGTATATTCTCTGGTCGATACAATATCCTGGACCGACCTCGATCTCTGCACGTGGTCATCAATTGCCGCCAGTCCACCTATATTAAGTGCAGGAATGAGTAGATGTCGCATATAAGGTACCAGATCAACCTACACAGCAGGCCCAGGGATTGGATAAGCCTTTCGAATTGAAGTTTCGGTTTGGAGACATAAAGGAGAATGAATTACCGCTACTCACACTCGTCTCTACACACAAGATCATCAGTATGAAAGGTACGACCAGAGAAGAATATCAAAATGGAATGACATACTTGTGTAGACATCATATACAATTCCTATCAATACAATACATTGCCAATTAGTGAGTGTTTTAATGTTTTCTAGCACTACATTACCGGGTGTAGTCGCTGTGTATGCACCAGGGAACGATACAAAGGAAGTTGGAAAAGCTGTTCCGGATCCTGTTACTTCAACCTGGATACAACTGGGATAAACTTGAACGCCAGGATATGCGTATGCTACTCAGCCAATTAACAACAACGAAATAAGATTTCCGTGCAACGCAATTCTCACCGGCATGCAAAGCGATACTATCACCAGTAGGGTCAGTCAATCACCATTTTGAACAACAGGAACCCACGCACATCTCATGACGAATGATGTATTGTCCGGCCTTGAGCTTCGGCGGGATAGTGAATGAATATACACTCTTGGTCGCAGTAAGAAGATCCGTCGCGGCCCAGAGTCCAGAAGAGTCTTTTCCAGACTCAGCCACCTTGAACCAGACAGCGCTAAAAACACAACCTAATGTCACCAACAGTTCGGGGGCAGCGCATTGCGACAGGGTTCTTACGAAGTTCCAGGGCTCCATTTCGTTATATCCGAAGGCGCGCGCGCCATATATGTGATCATCGGACCCTTGTGGCTGTCTGGCCATGTCGTCCAGTTCAGATGAACTTGAGTGCCTGCTGAGACGGTGCCGTAGATAGGCGCGGGGCTGCTGCCTACGACGCCTCCTGCAGACCAACCATTGCATTGTATACTAAAGACTCGGGTTATTGATTGAAGTGTGATGTAGGCTGAACACATTTACTCGATGAGGGACAGATCTTCTACAGGTCCTGGTTGAAAAGCATTGGAATCAGAGCTTTTTGAAGGGGGATATGTGTCTGGAACGAACCGTTTCCTGGAATCGGGCGGATGATTCGGGGAACTGATGGGTTAAGATAACTATCATCAAGGTGGGTCAGTCGAAAAAGAAGAAACGTAAAGAGAGTGTGTATACGGGTCCAAGTAGGGGTTGTAACCCGTGTAATTCGCCGAGCCCAGGAGCACTTCCTGAACATATCCATGTCCACTGACTAATCTAGAAAAGGAAAAGAAAGCAGTGGTGAGGGCAAGCAAAGTCTTCTTCATCATTTATTTGAGACGTTTGTTATCCTCTCGCTGTGAGCTAACCGCCTGCTTTTAAGTGCAAATCCAAGAGATATTTCCTTAGAATAAGCGTCATGTCATTTAAATGTTCCCGGCCCATCCGACGTTGAGGTCATTCAGCGCAATCAAGTGACACTGTACTTCACGATAGATTAGGGATCGCGGCAAAACAAAAACGACAGATAGGTGAGCAGTGCTTGGCATTGCTTTAGAGTCAAAAATAATCGTGGTCGTGTGGGCAGATCGATTGGATGACCCATGATGAGGGCTCATAACCTCGGATAAATTGGGGAACAAAGGATGCCAAGAGATGGGTACAGTGATGGATCCCGACGAAGTGAACCACTGAACATGATAACGAGCACGAGAAGGACGAACGTTGGCTCTGAATGTCCCACATCGACGCGGAAACCACAGCACGGAGCAGCTACAGAGTTTTGGATGCGGCCAAGCATCTCCGAGGTCCCTGACAGGGGAAGCCACTGAATCCTAACGACACGAGTAAAAAGCATGCTGAAAACTGCGATGCCGAATATACAGAATATTTGCCGAGAGTCAAGTTCCGTTTATCCAGGTGACAGGTCGAACGCACGAGCAACGAGGAGAAATCAAATGAAAATCTGTACTCGATTCAGAGAATGAGGCCGCAGCGTTACACCCTATGAAGACATGGCACTAAGAAGTGTCCTCCACTCCATAAGACAGGTGTGCCTGGGCGAACAGGAAGTCCAGATGGGATCACGTGCTCTGACGCGTCGCGTCAACACGACATTTTGGCAAACATATTCAAACCACTAATCAATTGCAAGGACTCGAGGATTGACAGGTAAACTCAGTGAAGAATTTAGAGACTCTTCCTACTCGAGCTCCTCTGAGTCTATCGGCAGATGTATTTTTGAATTTCCGACCTCTAGTCAGCCGTTGCTTTTATTGGTCTCGAATGAATAATGCGAGGTAAGTCATCTCTGGCACACGACATTGACCAATCTTCCGATGAACCGGTCTTGTATCAGTGTCTAACCAACCAATCCACTTGATTTCAGTGAAAACCGGAGAACTCTGGGCTAGTAAATATATCCCCTGTCAGAATCATTTGACACTCTGAGTCGTTGAAACTGTCAACGGTGACGATAATATCCAAGGGTCTTCTGAATCCTTATGCTAGCAAAAGTCTGTAGGAGTCCCGGTGGTGTGTCAAGGCACAAAGGTTGGCTTTGAGCCGAGTCCCACGTGACATTTTGAACTTGCAACAAAAACCACGACGACGGGGTGGGCAGTGCAACTCTCTAATCGTCACATCTTTCACAAAGCCCTGAATAGCCAAATCTTTCGCACACACTTTTGACCTCTCTCTCACCATCCGCCGGCTGCCCGCTGGTCACGATACAATTATACTCATATTCTTTCTCTCTTCACTACACTCATGTCGTCCACCAGCTCAGCCAGTTCTTCTGCGTCCCCCTCAACTTCCCCTAGCACAACAACCACCAGCTCTCTCCCACCTCTTTTCAATTCCCCCTCACCTTCCCCAACTTCAAATGAAAGCAGAGGTCCAGCAGGCGATGGCAGCGCCTCTGCAAAGTTATATCGTGCGTCCATTCATATCAAAGTTTTGTCATGCCCTAATCATATATCTACAGTTTACACCTTCCTGGCGACTCTCGTCCTTCTTCTCTCTGTCAGCGCAGCCATTGTCCTCCGTTCTCTCCTGCTACGAAGACGGCACCAACGCATGGTCGAGGAAGCCATTCGAAATGGAACCTGGGTACCACCATCACCCAGCGCATCTGGACCGTTTTTGTTTAGCGGGCGCAGAGTTGATCTTACCAAGAAACCCAGGATGTGGGAAGCATTTGTAGGCTCGAGAGAGCGACATACTCAAAGAATAGGGAAGACAGAAGCCGTAACAGAATGGGAGTGGGACTCTATTCGCCCGTTCGCAGCGGCCTATGTCAACACACCTGTCTCCAACGATCCTGCTCTCGTCATGTCAAGTGCACCACCACCATACCGGCCATTGACAGCTCGTATGCAAAGTCTGTTCCGTGATCCACAACGAAGTACACATACTATCACTCCCGCTCAAGTCCGCCCGACAACCACAACCACAACGACGCCCACCCCCGTCATCGCCGCACCCCTCCTCGGTGGCGCCTCTCCGCTTTCTGCTGCCCCTGATACCCCGCAGAAAGTCCGTGTCGCGGTGCTTATCGCCATGCCTCAGCCACCCGAAGCAAAGTCACGCTCGCCCACTCCCCAACCCGTCGCTTCCACCTCGGCTGCGATTATACCCCACTCGGATGCCGACGAGGAGACAGAGCTTCCACATATCGAGTTTGGCGTTGCCGAGCTTGACGTGTCGCATACTCAGCCTAACCGGAATAAGGATGTACGATCTTCCCTAGCTAGTGGAACTTCGGTCGTTTGATGAGTGAGCTTTCTCTAAAATGTCTTTCTTTCTCTGCAGGGTACAGTTATATTCCCTGATGTTGTTGTTGAATGATGCTGTGCGAGTCGTCGGCACATACCCCGCGATACGTGCTATACCTGTTGTTTGTAAGATGAAATATAGTTGTAATCTAGTTTGTTACGTTAGGACGGATGATAGTTCTTGTATTACTCGTGAAAATTAACATCGCGGGGTTATGACAAGATCCTGTCTAACTTAGGTGTAAGGGTACAGGCAACTCTCGGCGGTGTTTGCCTTAGAACGATCGAAATTCAAATGCAAGTTCGGGGTGACACACTTTCGAGCATGTTCTATGGTACGTATATCCCAATGCCCCACGCCCAATTAGGTCTGAGAGTTTTGTTCCTTAAGGGATTCTTGAGTCAAACCATGAAGGAACGATCAATCAAAAAGATCATCCGTCTGTATTCGGAATTTCGGACCCCCTTCTCAAAACCTTCCCCAGTTCAAACTCATTTCACTCAACCTCATGCTTAGTAACTTCTCTAATTTGTAACTTAGAATCGAAAGGTTGCTACCCGGTCGGCCGAGGCACGTACATACATGGCAACTTCAGCAGATAGTCATCTGACATGTCTTTTGAAAAAATACATTCTATCCTGAGAGACCCGTCCAAAACCAGTGCACTCGTTATTTTAAGAGACAGCGGGAAATACGCTAGAGGGTTTCGAAAGCAGTCTGTCTCAAGCAGCTGGAGCACTTGAGATGTATGGTATCTATTATAATACGGATGGGAAATGTGTTGGGCGATGCCGTGGGCTGAGTCAAAGCTGACCGTCCTCTGATCAAGCAGAGTATGGGGACGGTCTAGCCAAGTCCTGCCAATGGCTAGACCCCTCCCTAACATATTAGTCAGATGCTCCCATGTATATGGTTTCGAAGCTCGGGCTTATGAGTAAGGTAAATGGCCTCTATGCAGGTTACAGGTAAGGCGAAGATGGCCCTACAACCTATTGCTAGTGATTTGAACGTAATCCAGCGCCGTGGCAGCTACGTTCGAAGTGATGATTTACACCTCAAAAAGGACAGTCACAATAAGACCAGGGTCTGACAAATCCAATTATGTATGATATTACATCTACACCACAAAATGACAAATGGATAGAACTTTTCGGACCTTTGAATTGATCCCAATCCTACATATATATCTATTGAGCAAATTACTTGTCAAATCCCACATTGGTAGGCCGATGAATAATACATAATAAAGAATGTGTATTGAAGGTCGTGACATCAATGTTAGTTAGCTTCAAAGGTTTACCTAAGTCGAGATCTTGCAAATGGGGATGAAACAAGAGCACTACACCCTCCGGGTCATAAAATAAGAAGCTTGGAATTTACACCAATGCCTGAACTATACCAACGACAAAGCCGATAGCGAAAAGGCTAGGCGCACCATGAAAAAGCGCCAAATTTGTCGGAGTGCTTATTGGGACGGACGGTGGGACGGACGTCACGGTAACCTGAGGGACCACCGTGGAAGCAAAGGGGAAAGACTCTGTCGCTGGCGGGGTCGAAGAAGGACCAATGCCAGAAACTGTGGAGCTGACGGACACTGTAAGAGAAGACAGAGAGGTGCCTTGACAGTCTAAGTTAAACTCTGCGCTAGATCAGGCTCCATGAAGTAAATGATAATATTCAAGGGATACACACGGTCAAGGGTTTTCTGTCCCGACGCAATTCCTTCTTCAGTCGGAAGGAGTGCAACAATACAGTCTACACAGCTCTCAAGCATGCGTGCATTGGAGGTGGTGCATACGCAAGGCTGGTCAGTACAACTCTAACATTACATTGGAGAATCAGGATTGTTTGATCGGGTGGGTGGTCTAAGCAAATGTACCTGAAGAGCCGGAAGGATAACACTGCAGTTGCTTTGACACTGTCAAGAAGCAATGACTCCCAGTTTAACGCTTGGACCAGTATGCACTTACTATATCGAGCGGGTTAGTCTGGCGAATCAAAAGATTGCTCAGCAGATCTCTCGAACTCAAGATTGAGCTCCCTGATACTGAAGCAAGCCCACATCAGCAAGAGCACAGACATATTGTAGTATCCCACATGCCCTGAGTGCCCTGAAACACCAAAGCGCACGAAAAGAGGATGACGAAGTTAGTTAGATGGATGAGAATCATCGATGGTGGTGGTTACAAGGAGGGAGTGAAAGCATCAATGCGCACTATTCTGACCATATAAGTACTTATCATGTAGGCGGCAGAAACTATGGGAAATCATTCAAGCGGGTTGACATTGATCTATCTCATTCAATTCCAATTTGGAATAAGTATGGCTCTTATCACACATCACGGCAAGGTGATGGCCTGCCATCCAAAGTCGAAGGATCCATCACATCTGTGATGGGCGCATCTTCTCGGCTTGATTCCTCCAAACTGTCACTAGACATCATATTTCCAGCTTTTGCCTTTGTCCTCAACAACATACAGGTAAACTAAAATCACTGGAGTAGCAAATTGCTCCGAAGACTTCTTACTTGCATCCACTTCTAGGACAAAACCTGACAATATCTGATGTTCAAATGAGTTAACATTAACAAAAGATATATCAAATAATAATACAGGGGTGCAGACACATATTGAAAGATCTCATGGACATCCTGGCTAACATATATGACATGAAGATACCACGGAAACATAGTTGTTGTCAATATGATCTTGAATGTTTTGTGTGCTTTGTTAAACGATATCAGTAATTCGACAAAGAACGACCACAAACAGCCTACTGACCTACAGAATGTCAGTTTATGCCATGTTGCTTTCAATCCAGATATATCAAAAAGGTATATGGAACAGCCAATCAATTAGAGTCGTTGGGAAAGACTGAATAGTCGCTTTGTGTCTTGTCACCTTCGTCCAATGTCGGGAGAAGTATCTTGCCAAGCCTCTTTCCCATTGTTCTTCGGAACATCTCTCGGAATGCGATACCTGAATATTTTTCCGAAGATGAACAAACCTCGCGCATAATGCAACGTGTTCTTGGACTAGGAAGTAAATTGATTCGGTCTGTTCTTGGCCCACATTGCTAGAGCCAAGACCAAGGAGTATGGCGTTCAAAGGGTATATAAAGATTTGCGAAATTCATCCTTGTTTCTTCAAGCGAACATGTTGCTTAAAACATTGGCCCTCTCATTGCTTGCCCACTCTGTGACTGCTCACTGTAAACTCTCACTCTTCAAATGACATCGATATTTTCTAATATGATTGACTGACAGACATATGGTTCAACCTTATTGCAGGCAGCACGACGTCTACTGCAGCAGTGAGAAAGCCTCTCAATAATTCTCCTGTGACGGATGTTACTTCAAACGACATCAGGTGTAACGTCAATCCTACTCCTGCAACGGAGACTGTCACTGTTGCTGCTGGAAGTACGATCGGCTTCCAGCTAGATAATACTATATACCATCTTGGGCCAGCCGCGATATACCTCGGCAAGGCACCAAGCACAGCTGCATCATGGGATGGAAGCGGTGCCAACTGGTTCAAGGTCATTTCAATCCCTCACCTGGATTATCGCAGTTCGTTGATGATACTCCGACTTTCAGATCGCCGAGTGGGGGGCAACTTTCAATCCCTTCAGCTTCTCAGACCTGAATGCTAGCCAACTTACAACAACAATCCCGACGAACACTCCTCCTGGTGAAGTAAGTCAAGATGCGGCAACGAACTTACTATGACTTATTAATTTTCTCGCAAAGTATCTGGTCCGAATTGAACAGATTGGCCTTCATGTCGTGGGCGCACCTCAGTGGTACATTTCCTGTGCACAAATCAAGATTACAGGCAACGGAGGCGGAAACCCGCCTAAAGTGTCGATTCCCGGATATGTCTCGCCCACTGGTATGTACAATGTTGTTAGCCTTTAGAGATGCTAAACCACCATGATTAGACCCTGACCTGACGGTGAACATATATTCCCCAGTGCCTACGTCTTATACAGTACATCCCATCCATTATTCATACGCTTCGATAATCTGATTAGACCGTTCTTCAGGTTCCGGGACCCGCAGTCTGGCGTGGGTGATCATGACATCGTTCATCACTATTCAGGCCGGGCCTCTTAAATATAGTCGATATTCTGGTGGTTCTCTTGAAGAATGACATACGATCATGAGCAAAGAATGTGAACAAGTTTTTATTCGGGTGCAAGCTGAAGTCTTGGCTTGGACGATGTCATCTGCATGACTCAGAGACTGCACCAGTTGTATCTCAAGTCAGTCAAGAAATTGTTCATCTGCGCTTTTCGAGCACTGCCCTCCTTTTTATATCTGATGGATATATTACCGTCTGTGCTCAAATGGCGATGTTATGTTCAAGTCTAGCGATTGAATGACTTTCACAAAAACTTTGGGCAGACATACTAGCGCATGGTCCCTGAGAAGGCTTCAAAACACTCACTGAAATTGCTTCTCTCAGAGAGAATGGTGTTACTCTTGACTGCTTTTTCATTTTGTCATTCCTACTGAACATGTTTCATATTGTTCTTCTTCTAGTTGAAAGTATGAGATTTCCTGTCGTGGTACATGACATGTGAACTCTTATCTAGGCTTCCATCCCAAAAATGTTCACTTCCATTTATTGCCGGCCGAAAAAGTTCATGAGTATTCCGGTAAACCTCGCGAAGAAACCATTGAGAGGATTGATGACAATCCCGTCACACATTAAACGCCCACTTGAGGCCATTGGTTCTCGGCTCGGATAACTGCTCGATCAAAATAACGGATTACGGCGAAATATCCCTTGCAACCGATTAAAATAAACCAACACTCCACACCCCAGCCTGCTTGGCCGCTCCTGAGATCCTTTTACGGGACTACATCAGTCCCAAAATCGACGTTTGGTCCCTCGCATGCTTGATCTACGAGGTGCTCTGACCATGAACTCCCAGAGTCCTTCTTCAATGATCCCGTCGAAATTATCATCTAGGTGGTTCGTACGTTTAGTGAGCTTCGCGATCGGTGGTGGAGCCAATGGGAGGAGCGCGACACTTCTCGGAGAAGACGCCACGTTCAAGCGGAGATGTGTTAGGAGCGCCTAGGACCGTAGATCTCAAGGAACGGTTGGGAGACATTCGAAGAGACGACGAAGAAGGACAAAGAGAGATCAGTGAAGATCTGGAGATGCTGGGGTTGGGCCTTGGGAAGATGCTCCGGTAGGAGCCGGATGAGAGGATCAATATCGAGGAAGTTGTGCCAGGAAGGACACGAATAAATAAACATTTTTACATGAGTGCAGGTGATAATAGCAGAACGATAGCAAAGTCGACGTAGTTACCAAATGTCTTTCTAAGAAACAAGTCAGGCCATCCGTAAACACCATAGAAAATGGTAGCAGCGTGTTTCT
This sequence comes from Termitomyces sp. MG145, assembly GCA_003313055.1. Taxonomy (NCBI): domain Eukaryota; kingdom Fungi; phylum Basidiomycota; class Agaricomycetes; order Agaricales; family Lyophyllaceae; genus Termitomyces; species Termitomyces sp. MG145. The sequence goes on along the minus strand of QGOB01001005.1, from coordinate 42,262 downwards.
GAATGTTGTCGTCTTTAATAACAAATGTCTTAACCCTGATCCCATCATATCTCACGAGTTCTTGCGAAAGATCGGTCAATGAAAGTGAACGAGTTTACAAGTTAGAAAGAAGAACTTCGGTGATAAAGCGAATATATAAAGCCTGCTTTGAACATAAAATACTAATTGTAAAAACTAACATCGGTACACAACAGTCATCTATCCGCGCCAGACAGCGGGGCCAGGACAGGTGTAGGAAGTGGGGGAAGGAGGGTAGATGTTGACGTTGACTGAAGCATCTGAAGTAATTCAAGTTAGTTCAGGTCAGAAAGACATTGATGTTAAGATCACTCACCGCCAGCGCCGATGTATCCAGGGATCGCAACCTTAGGGGGGTTACCAGAACCACCGTTGTTGATTTTGATCTGAGCGCAAGACATAAAGGCCTCGGGAGGAAGGACGTGAAGGCCGATTTGCTCCATACGAATTAGGTACTACATGAGAGAGTGAGTGAAAGTTTGATGGATGAAGGTTAAAGGCTCTTTACCTCGCCGGAAGGAGTGTTCTTGGGAATGGTGGTGACGAATTGGTTTTGATTCAAGCTCTTGAAGGAGAAGGGGTTGTAAGAGCCAACGCCCCACTCAGCGATCTACAGAAATAAACAAGGTCAGCCTAGATACAAGACAACTATAGATGATAGGATCGTACCTTAAACCAGTTGGTGCCAGATCCATCCCAAGCAGAAGCAGCGCCAGGCGCCTTGCCGAGGTAGATAGCAGCCGGACCTTGGTGGTAGATTTTGCCGACGGTGATGCCGAAGCCGATGGAGTCTCCAGCATTGACGGTGACGGTCTCCGTGGCGTGGCCAGGGTTGACATTGCAGCGCATGTCAGTGGAGGTGACGGGCTTGACAGGGCTATTGTTCTGGGGCTGACGGACAGCAGCGGTGTTAGCCTGACCGTTGACCAGTAGCTGGTTGAAGATGTCTAAGATGGCGAAGTCCAAGTTAATCATGGTGGGATTGCAGATAGGGTGGAATGAACTCACAGTGTGCGGATGCCGTTTGGGCGACGGCGACCAGGCCGAGGATAGCACTCGAAAGCTTCATGATGAAGTGAATAAAAGAAAGTGGACGTAAATGAGTTGGAAGTATTAGCTGTGGTTAGATGATGAAGGGAAAGACGAGTTCCATTGGCCTTTTATACCTGTCCTGGACGGGCAAGGGAGGAAAAGAAAATTTTGGGGGTGAAGAAACGCATTTGCTCTTTGCAAGGCGGGAGGGTCCAAGAGCGTCACCGACGACCGACGACCGACAAGCGCAAAGGTCGATCATGATCTAAAAAAAATGATCGATCGGCGGTCAGCTGAACCAAATTTGCCAATGCTGGCAGGCCAATTGCAAAGCACACCAGACGACAGCGTTCGGGCGAGGTCCACTCAAGGGTATAGGCTAGAAAAAGTGATTTTTAAGCATGATCATACGTATGCCTACCTTCCACATCGGAGCTCATGAAGAATTCACCCTTGAAAAATCATCTCTTGGTTAACAACGATTATATGGCCAACTTGGGTTGTCATTAGCAAATAGATGACGAAAATGGAATCGTCGTGCGATCAGAAAAACAAAATGTAAAAGGGAAAAAAGGGGAGTTTTCTAGTGAAAAGAAAATAAATCGAGCAACGATCCCGAGGGTCGGGAGGCGGGAGAAAAGGTTGTTTCAAACAAAATTTGAAATGACGGTGACCAAATAGCGCCAAAATCAGGACCGGCGGCCGCGCCTTGCCGCTGTGGCGGAGATCGAATCGAATTTTGTCGAAGTTGCCAATTGCAAGGAGAGCAGCTTCATACGAAGTTTATAAGATTCTGAACTATTTCTGTGAGAATCATGAGAGATGATATGAGGACAAACGTTGACACATTAGCAAACTTTGGGAAGGATTGCGCCACCATATGACTGAGTTGCTTTTGCCGCTGAGGTAATATGACATCACGCATTCAACTCGGAGTGCCCTGCTTCACGGTATCCATAAATTCTTTCTATAGTACGAGGCCTCGACAATAACTTCAAATTGAGAAGAAACACATGACTCCCGGCGAGAAGTACTACACGCTTCGAGGGGGTAAGCATTCCTAATGAAAGTAAGGAATGAGGAAATTACCAAAATTGCGCGTGGGAGGCAGAGAGCGAGCACGAGCATGACGAGCCGATCATGGACTTGGAACGCCGTCAGAATTCCCGACGAGAAACGTGAGCAGTGCACTAGCCAGCGGACCATTATCACCTTCAAATCGCAATATAATCAGGTCAAACTTCCCCTTCAAGCCTCTTGCCCAGGCCCCCGCACTCGCCCCTTCGCCAACGACACATCACCCCTCACGCCTGTCGAGCTGTTCGTGTTCCATTTGAGAGAGCGTTAACGTGGCTTGAGACGCTGTTGCTCCTGCACTGGCTACAGGCGGGAGAGATTCAAGCTGGGGTATGCACCAATGTTCCGTGCATACGCGCTTCTGCTCTACCGAACTAATCAAGGTGCTTGGGATTAGGTTCGGGGGAAAGTCGCTGATCTATATCCCTAGGTCAACGGAGCTCATGTCAAATTTTTTTTTGCCCTTGCGACGGTGACAGAAGGACAATGAGCCGCCGACAGATGGGGCACCGACGTTAGAAAGGAAGGTGGATCAAAAGCTTTCGGACGGTGAAGAGGAGGAGCTGTGCTCGTAGTCGGGGTGTTGTCAGTTTGCTCGACACTTGCATCGTAGTTGTGGGGAGAACAATTGTATCGAAAGTTTTTGCGAAGGGCCCGTTCCGAAAAGAGCGGTGCGGGAATCATTGGTGACGCCAATCAGAATGATTTGATGTCAGCGCGCGTCTAAAACTGATGGAATGGAGGACATACCTCAGACGTAGACCTTTTCTCTTCCTGACGATACCAACTGTCGTGGCCAATATAGATGAGGTGCGAATTTCCATGACGAGAACAAAGCGAATGAGCAGGGGTCTTCGAGTTTGAGTGGCCACTGCACTGAGTGGCCATTACACTGTGTGGCCATGTCCAAGTGATAATTGGGCTGAGTTTCAATGCCGCGATTGTTCAATTCTTAAACAGTGGTTACTGGCCATGGAAGCATGGCGCGTAGAAAACCATTGTGTACGCTCCTATAAAGTCTGTGAGCATTTTATGGTGTTCGATACTCTCATACCTTCCCTACTTTGCATTGCATTCATTCACACATCGAACTCTTGAGCTCTACATATCTTACTCATGGACTCCTTCGCATCAATGGTCGAAATTATGTCCTTCTTGGGGGATGTGCCCAAGACGGCAGAATACGAGGAATCACCTACCCATGACTCGGACATCCCGCAAGATGAAGAACATTGTGATGCTGATACATTCCTTGCGTTCTGCGTGATCGCATGAACTTTGCAAGGTTCGATCGAGCACGACTGAATTATATCAATTATACTTATTGGCGGAATTTTCAGTTGTTCTTGCTTGCATGAACAAACGTACACTTTGACGTTTGAATATCATTTTCAAAGGTAAGAGAGCTCTTTTTATTACCACTTGCAATGTCATGTTGAATATCTCTTAGAACACCGTTTCCTCTGATGAACTCCGTGCTTTGAGAGTGCGGTGCTGCAACAATATCAATTATTTTCCACTGCCTTTGTCAGGTCGGACCCAACATTCCTTTTTATCATTTGCTTTTCTTCTATCACTTTCGGAATACTGTATGTATGAATATACATTCTGGATTATATGATGTCGGAATATGTCGTAACTGTATAAACTAAGACGTATCTGGGCAGGCTAAGCCTCGGCAAACTGGGTTTCTCACCGACAACATCGCGACTGCCGTGCATGATGTCCGTCGGACATCAGCTGTTTGACTGACGCATGTCATCATGCTCCAAATCGGGCGATGGCTGCGCAGTACGGGCCGTGTTGCCACAAAAAGATGGGAGGAAACCGTCGAAGAGAAAATAATTTCATGGAAGTTGTGATTACCGGTGCGTGCGAACGGCCGAGAGCTCGAATAAAAGTCAGGAAGGTGAGCACAGCCACCATTCCATCGATAACACCTGAAATGTCTGTTAGCAGCGGTAAGTTTCTTCTTGCCTGCATCCAGTTTGATTTAGAGATGCCGTATTGATCGGGAAGGAGATTAGAGTGGGCGTGGCCTCATTGCATCTTCGTTTCTTGTTCCCAGCAGTGACAGTGCCAATTTTGATCCCGATGAGCTCGTCTCAGTCTATCTCTTTCTCCAACAGTCAAGGTGCTCATGTCTTCCTCTTTCTCCTCTTCCTCTATGTCCTCGCTGTCCTCTCTCTCTCACTCTTCTAATTTTACTGTTTTTTCGACAGAAACAACCACGTCCAGCACATCTTCTTCAAGCACAAGCATCTCATCCACAACCACTTCATCCTCGCTCACAAGCGCAAGCCCGTCCTCTTCTTCTTCTTCTTCTGAAACGTCCTCGTCCAACTCACCGTCCTCGCCTTCCTCAAACGAACCTTCGACGAGCCCCTCTAGCCCCGCCACCTCCTCGGCACCACAAACATCCAACAACCCCTCTTCAACAACCTCTGCACCACCCTCGAGCACCCCGGGCCTAACATCCGTACCTCCATCAACTTCTCTTACTTCAAGTACAGCCGTGTACGTACCTCCTGTCCTGTACAGTCTGTTGATACTGATGGTACAACTAGTCTGACGTCTAATGGTCAAGTATTCACCAGCGTCATTGTTCAAACCAGCATCGTCCCAGGTGCAATAATAACAAGTCCTGCAACTGACCATAACTCATCCACCAATATCGGTGCGATCGTCGGCGGCGTCGTCGGAGGTCCGTCTAACTTGCCCCTATTTTCCACTCCCTCACACTAACTTTGTTTTCCTCAGGCGTCGTCGGTTTCGCAGTCCTCAGTATACTTGCAATCCTCCTCATCCGCCGTCACAGGCGCAACCGCGAAAAATACCTCTTCGACGGCAACTTTGACCCAGCGCACGTCGTCCCCCCAACTGCACCGCGCATTACCCTCCCTGAAGACGGCGACGACGGCGACGATGGCATGGGCGGGCGTCTGGGTACGGGCGTCGGGGGCGTTGTTATGCCCTTCCAGTACGTGCCAGAGCATGAGCGGAGGCAGGACATGAGGACGGCGGATGTAGCAGGAGCGGCGGGTGTAGGAGCTGCGTATGCGATGAGCCAGCACGCACACGGACGGGGACAAAGCCAACACGGACACGGCAATGGAACGTACCCGCCGAGTATGAGCCCCTCTGACCCCGGTTCGGGGTCTGGATCAGGATCAGCGTATCTCCCCAACCCGTTCGCAAGCCCCGTGTCGGGCTCGGAGACCGCGAGCACGTACGCACAGTACCCTAATTTGAATATCTACCCCGCGCCTGCAGCTGTAGGCGCACAGAGAGCCGCGAGCGTCTCGAGCCACGGAACCGGCCTCTCGAACACAGGTTCGGGAACACGGAGCGCGAGTGCGATCGCGAAAGAGCGCGAGGCGTTTGGGGGGAGTTTGAGAGGTGGTATGTCGTTGGCGAATCCTGATTTTGATGCCGGGGTGGCAAGTGGTAGCGGGGTGGGTAGGACGGCGGCGGTGGCGGGTGGAGCACCGATTGTGCATCAGGATGGTGGACGGGTTGTTGAGGAGGAGGAGGGTGCGGACGAGATTCCACCGACGTATGATAGTATACCGGCTAATGAGAGGCGGTGAAGGGGCGTCACTGCGACTGGGACTCGAGCGAGACGACGAGGTGGTTGAAAAGTTTACAGACTCAAAGCGTTGATCGTGTACGTCCAGCCGAGGCTGAACGACAAACGACGCAGATACCTGAACATATCGACGTTGGACATATCCACGCACTCTGTGCGTTTGTTTTCGTTCCACTCGTCCCGCCCTGTTTCGTTCACTTTCCTCATTTCTTCTTCGGCTGCCTTTCTTCTTTTCTGACCTCATCACATGCATATTTTACATCCATCCCTTCGTACATATATGCAACCTCATATTCTTGCCTCACTTTTTTCCTCCCCTTCCGTGCTTAGCCTATCTTCACAGTTCACATATTGTCTGTTCCCACTTGTACATGTGCATCTTGCATTTGTATCTACTTCTACATGCATCTCTTGTACTGTTTTTTTTTTGGAAAATTATGTTACATGGAAGGGAGGGTGATCTCAAGATCCAGAAGCGAAGCCTTGAACCAGAATTACCATGAGGCTAGTGGTTTCAACTCGGCCGACAGCGGACTCCGAAGTACCTGCAAATTGTACCACTTTCAAGCTGTATCGAACTGTACCACAAGAATTGAGTAGCCCTATGGTTTCTCGTACTAAGTCATTTGGTGTAAAAGAAAGACTAAAGAAAATTAATTTCATAAGTTTATTGATTTGACATTTACAGCCGTTTCAATATCGTTAAACAGGTTTGAAAAAATTAACTTAGTTCAGATTATTGTTCCCGTGTCTTCGGCTGAGTCATATTTCAATGGTTGTTCATGCAAAGGAGTAAAGCATACTATTGTGTGCTGCATATTACATTGTCCGTGTCTATCATCTCAATAAAGAAAGGCTGAAGAAAGGCTGTTTAATAAATGTTGAGTGTTGATGACCTATAAAGGAATATTTCAAAGTACATACAATCCTTGATAATTCTTGAAATTCTTGAAATTCTACATTTGTCTTAAATTGTTAAATGATGTGCCGGTATAACATTGTTCCCATTCAGTTCCAAACTAGGCTTTTGAACGATCAAGTGATAAATCACCATCTTTGGAAATGATGAGGTCATTGTGGAGATGACATAGTACTCGTAATATATCTGGAGGAACCCACATCAAGTGCTGGTTAGAGTTTTGCAAATTAATCCAATCATCTGAAGTGGAGTGTTGGAAGTTGGGGTACGGCGAGAGGTGCATAGCATTCATTGTGTAATCACAGTTTGTTTTGCTCCATTCGTTACCAAAATAATAAGCGGCTGTTTTTGTCGCGTCCTTCCATCATGGTCAGCTTTTCTCATTGTCGGTCAGCTCTCCCACAACTCGCGGTCACTCTCATTTCCTTCATGGTCAGCTTTTCTTGCCCTAGCCTTTTGACATGGAGTACCAGTGAGGTTTAGTAGTCATTCTCTGTGTAGATGTATGTTGTTTGAAGATGGAGTGCAAGTGTCATTGTGTTCATTTGACTTCAGGAGCTCAGCATCAGTTGAAATATTCCACACATGCACAGAAGTGTCCTATGAGCCAGAGACAATGTGCATGCCATCAGGAGAAAATGCAACAGAGTTGACAGGTCCAGTATGGACAACAATGAACTGTAGTAGCTCAGAACCAGCTGAACAATTCCACATACACACAGATTTATCCCATGACCCAGAAGCAATGTTTTCCATCATGAGATAATGCAACAGAGGTGACGTGGTGAGTATGTTCAGCTGACTGTAGGAGTTTAGCATCACTTATGAAATTCCATACATACACAGAATTATCTCCTGAGCTAGAGACAATGTGTGTGCCATCATGAGAAAATTTGACAGAGGTGATAATTCCACTATGCTCAGTCAGCTGCAGCAGCTCAGCACCAGTTGAGGAATCTCATACACACACAGAATTGTCCCATGAACCAGAGACAATGTATGCTCCATCAAGTAAAAATGCAACAGAGTTAATAGGCCTAGTATGTCCAGTAAATTGCAGCAGCTGTGCATCAGTTGAGAAATTCCACATATACAGAGAATTATCATGTGAGCCAGACACAATGTGTATTCTATCAGGTGAAAATGTAACAGAGTGATGAAGTATGACCAGTGAGCAGTAGCAGCTCTGCAGGGGAATCCCACACACACACAGAGTCATCATGTGAGCCAGACACAATGTGTGTTCTATCATAAGAAAATGAGACAGAGGTGACAGGGCAAGTATGTCCAAGCAACTGCAGGATCTCTGCACCAGTTGAGAAACTCCAGACATATACAGAATTGTCCCATGAACCAGAGACAATATATGTATTATCAGAAGAAAATGAAACAAGAAGTGACATATCCAGTATGTCCAGTCAACTGCAGCAGCTTGGCACCAGTAGAGAAACTCCACATACACACAGATTTGTCTCATGAGCCAGATACAATGTGTTTATCATCATGAGCGACTGTGACAGAGGTGACAATCTCAGTATGTCCAATCAGCTGCAGCAACTGAACACTGCTTGAGGAATCCCAAACATATACAGAATTGTCCTCAGAGCCAGAGACAATGTATGTTCCATTGGGAGAAAATGTGACCACAATTAACAGCTCTTTCTGCAGTATTACTACTTGTCATTTTTTATGCACTTTTGTAGGGGTTCTGGAGAATAGATGTACACTTTTGTACAGATTGAAGCAAATTCATTGCTTCTATCCAGAATAATATATAGCATGAAAGAAAGGCTTCTAAATCATCAAATAAAACTTTCATCTGGTCAGGTGAGGGATAAGTGCTGCAATGAGACCAGTGTCTTGCCCAATACAAACAGCAGTATCTCAGAGTTTCAGTAATCTTATCCTCAACTTGAAGGTTAGGCACATCTCTATCAAGAAGGAATGATGATGGATGATCACAAATATTGAAGCAAAGGTCTGCCTTCATTATTCTAAAACATTGATGTGCAAGAAAACTGTGGTGTTTCTTCATGTCACAAGAAAAGCTAGATAATTCACCAGCAGTTACATTGAACCATTGTAGGGTAAAGATAAAGTCTGGGAATGAAGCATGGTACCAAAAGACTTTGCCCTCTTTAACATAAATAACAGCATAAAGATGGTTCAGCAAGTATTGTGCACATTCCTGCATGTCCTCCATTATGTAGCAATCTTAAGTATTGATACCTCAGTTCACTGGAAAGAACTCTATTGATCTGTAGCAATCTTAAGTATTGATACTACAGGAGAAGTAAGTATTGGTAGTAAAAGTAAATAAGCTTGGACATACCCTCAGTTCACCAGAAAGAACTGGAGGGATATCCATATATAGAAGGTATTTTATAGGACTGTCCAGGCAATGGTGGCTGATGTACTATATAGTCACAGTTGGAGACAATTGAGTTTGATGGAGAAAGAAACAAAAAAAAGAAAGTGAGTTGAGATAACTGAATGCCACCACCACAGCTAAGAGTTGTCTGTAACACATTTCATCAGAACCTGACAGTCTTGCAGCTGCAATAGTAGATATATGTTCCTCTGCACAAAGAAAATTCCAAAGGATAATCAAGTAGGTTTGAATATGTTCAGTTTGAAGATGAGCAAATGCTTCTGAAAGAATTTGAGAATACAGAATGTCAATCTGTGTGGTTGCTCCCATAGAGTGATTAGTCTGTTGACTAGCATTAATCAGCTTCCTCATCAGTTTTTTTTGTTCATTTTTTGTGAGGCCAATTCTGGGACTTATATATTTCACTGCAGTTGATGCATATATAAAGAGACCATTAGCTTGTTTCATTAAAATGTTAAGTTCAGGATCTTCCTGCAATGCAGGAAGCTTATCCTTTAGGTATATAAGAATATCCATATTGACCTCATCTTCAGCCACATTATACAGGTGACACACAGCATCAGATGAAGATGATTTGCAAAGATCAACTATTTTAGGATTTGGCCTACTTGTGACAAGGAATTTGAGGCCATGCAAAGCAACCTTGTCAACTATCTTAAGGAGTTCTTGCATAAATCTGAGCCTTCTCCATCTTGAATTTTATCTAAGGCATTAATGACTATCAAACATGGTGGCAGATCTTTGCTGGCAAAGGACTGCCAAGGATCAACCAGAAGATCCTTCATTTGCTTTGACTGATTATTGCTTCTCAACATTTTAAAGAGACTTGGCAAATGACTTGGAATGATGAGCAAGCTGGTATGCCAGTGTAGGAATAATTTAGCTCCTACTTCTAGTGTCTTTGAACTGCTGAGAACAAAAGAAAGAAGCTTGTAGGATTCATCAAAATATTTGGCAACTGAATATGCTATTGTTGATTTTCCAGAGCCTGCTTGTCCAATTAACCAAAAGATTTGGAGACCCTGAGGTGAAGAGTCCTGAGCCCACTTATATAGTTTGTTGAGGATCCCCACATGTGTGCCCTTAGTGCAAGAGCCTCAAGCCATCAGTTTGTCACTCAGAGCAGCATTATATGGTGCCCTGTCAGAGTGGGGCCAACTGTTCAATTTAAGCCACTAAACTATGCTTGAGTTCCAAGATGCTTAATCAATTCAGAAATGAACATACAGCCAATGAATCACACAAAGAACTGGTGTTCCTTTCAATGTTGAGGTGGGCATAAATCTAAGAAGATCATATCAGATTATCATCACTCACTATCTGTAAAAGAGATAAGATCACTGACAAGGAAGGTTTTTGTACCCTTATCAATTTGCTTAACGATTTCACCAATACTGTTCCTATCTTGTTCACTGTTCATTAGGTTCTTCCATATTCCATTATTTGATATTCTCTCGAGCTCGAGAACTTTCTTAATGAGTAATCTGTATCCTATCAGGCAACGAAAATTATAGAAAATGGAAGTTCTCACTGAGCAAATTCTTCTACAATTCTTCTGAAGTCACTATCCTCCTCATCTATCTTGATCAATACTTCATTGACAGCAATAAGACGATTTTCTATCTGGCTAACGAGTACTTCCTTGTTATCAATAACAGCCTGAAGTTTTCATCAGTTTGTTTGAGCATTGAAATAGAGACCTTGCTACATCATACATTTCCAAGATCAATGAGAACGATAACAGCACCAACAGGAACCGCAAATGGGGTGCCTGCCAGAAGACCCTCAAACCTTCTTGAGCAGTAATTCAACACCATGTCAAGTCGTTCGAAGTTTGTCTTTCATCATTGAGCGTGCATGATAGTCTACAAACTATATTCATGTGCACTGGCATTGAGCGTGCATGATAGTCTACAAAAGGGTTATATTCATGTGCACTGGCAATGAAGCAGGATACTTGCTTGCCTTCTGCACGGCTGGAATCTGAAGGATAAGTCATTGAAGATGTTTCCGTCTTCAGATCCTTCAAATGGCTTCAACGACTTTGTGATGGATGAAAAGTTACACTTGCCTGGATCAGGACGCTTTTCAGTATTCAATGGCTGCGCAATGTCAGAACCTCAAGTTCAAATTCAGCTACGCTGACAGCGACAGAAGTTGACTATGCGTACCTTGGCCTATCAAGGGGATCATAACTTTAGCTGGTTCCATAGGTATGCCTCCTGTTTCGACGACATGTATCAACAGTTGTGGAAAAGGAAGCTGCATTAGATGCGCTGGTGGGTATTGCTTTGTTCTGTGCTTTGGAATTACCACGCAGAACAACGTCTTGCGAGGGAACGGAAGGTGGGGCCCGACTCCCGAGATGGAATCGGTGAAGCCCCCTGGAACCATTTGAGTTTTTAAAGGTTGGACATGGTGGTGCGAGAGTGTGTGATTGTGTTCCAGTATCAAAAATAAATGGGACGTCGAATAATTTCACGGCCCGTTCGCATGGTGGGACAAGGTTTCATGCTGTCCGCTGTTATGGATGCATGAGGCTTTTCGTATCATTTTCGGATTTATGGCAGGAGCTCTTTGTATTCCGTCAATTTTCTGATGGTGACGAGACAGACCGGTTTTGATTATCTGTCAAAAGTAGGAATATAGAAGGGGCTATCGATGCCGCTGCCGCATGCTACCGAGGGAAAACTGGAAACCAAGATTAATCATACTATATGCCTTGTTCTCCCATTCACTTTCTGCCATCAGTGATGCCTTCGCCTTCCTAGTTACGATTACATAGACCGCCAGGTATATTCTGCAATCGATGACAGGAGTTGTATTTGAAGGGGTACTATCACATCAGCTCATGTATCGCAAAATGTAACCTACTTCCTAGACATCTCAAAGCCCGATTACTCTCTTCGTGCACAAATTAACTCCATTCAGCATCTTTGCTGCTCGAGACAGTCCTGTGATTCGTATATCTAAGCGAGCGATGAGTATGCATCTTATATGCGGAACTTTGACTAGCATTCACGTCACAATCCCCCACCAAGAATCGGAACGGCCCTTTGTCATTTATTTGGGATATTCTTCATGAGTGTGATGTTGTCCTTGAAGTTTGACGTTGACCGTACCGGTGGGGAATCCTATGTATCCTTGTTCCAGATGCGGAAAAATCAGACAGATGCAGACCTTGACGCATATGCCTGCCTACGTCGGATGTAGATATCCGTGATACTGGTTGCCTGATACTTGAAGTGGCTCAGTCACATAATAAGATAACCACGTGCACCAGTACAAAACTAACGGTTGTCTACTGATCAGGTGATCAGGTGTCAGTGTTACTCCCTTCTTCAAATTCTCAGTCAAACCTCGCCCGAAAGCCCTGTGTTGAGCCTACAGGGCATCGCTCGCGACGATGTGTTCACTTTGCGCGCGAGCCCAACAGCAAGTGGTTGTAAGGTGGGTAGAACGGGAAAGCCATATAATGTACGACCGAGACATGTTGCGCTGGTCGTATACGTTCGATGCATGAATGAATCAGTGTTATATCGGATGTGCTGCATGTCCACCCATCTACACGCGTAGGTGTGCGTCTGTCGTGCTCCTCGGCTGCCCTCTCCTGCTTGAACCTTATCAAACGTATATCCTATTTATGATCGTATCATTCCATTGCTTTGCTCGATGGGATTAAAATTCGGTAGATAGAAACCGCATTTAATCACACTCTGACATTGTCTTCGATAGTTGATCAATACTGAACTGCAAACATACTTGGCTCAGACAGATTTGAGTTTCTGAGCCATATGTGGATGCAAATCGTCCGGTTGTGACGGATTCGATAATCACAAGTGCCGGGAGCCGAATGCGATCCGATGTGACCAGGGGTGACAATGGTGGTTAGGGTTTTTCGCTCTTTCTTCCAGCAACGTCCATGGAGTCCCTCAACCTCCACACACTCGTGAGCTCCCTACCCGCTGCACAACACAACACTGAAGAGCTAACAAACAATTTTCGAGGTACGTCTTTTCATCTAGTGTCGTTTCTTGATACTGATCCTTTGTCTTGCAGCGGCGGCACTGAGCATAACGACACTCTACAAATCATCACGGAAAAACTCGAAACGGGCGTATAGCGCAGGATATGCAGCTGCATGTCAGGATCTGCTGACTATGATCCAGCAGGGGGTGTCGGCGTCGTCGCATGACCCAAACCAGGGCGAAGGCCTGACGATCGGCCGAGTTATGGACTGGACTGAGGCACGGCTGGAGGCTATCAAGGCACGGGAGGAGGAAGAAGACGAAGAGGAGGAGAAGGAGAAGGAGGGAAAGCCGAAGACGACTGTGACCGTGGCCGCTTCAAAGGTTGATCCTAAGCCGACCAAGGCGAAAACGCAGGTATGGCTATTATATTATTATTGTTATCAAAGTATCATTTACTCAATCATCGGTTCTAGCCTCTTCCAACCCCAAACTCTCCGCCAATCTCCGAATCCTCATCTCCCCCACCTCCCGCAGCTCTACGTCCCATCCAGCGTCCCATCCGTCCCCGACAGCCCCTCGCCATCGCCAAGACCGACCTTGTTCCAGCGTCAATGGATTTTGACTTCCTCAACGACCCAGCCTCCGCGACTCCCATCCCTCTCGCCGCCGGTGCAAAACGGCGGCACGCCATGATGATGATGCTTGATGCTGCGCCGTCCTCGGCTTCAGTCTCAATCGACGGTTCAGCGCTCCATCCACACCCACATCCCTCGCCGAGTAATTTCTCCGCCGCTGCAACAGCAGCAGCGGCCGGGGGAGCAGGAGGAGCGGGGTCAAGCAGACGAAGGACGAGGAGACAGCAGAATCAGCACCAGCATCAGCAAAACCAGAATCTCGGGCCGAATGGGAATCAGAATTCGGCGGTCCAGGAAGCGATGGATGTTGAGGAGGAGGGGAGAGAGAGGAAGAGGGTTGCGAGGCGGTAGAGTTCAGCGCATCACCAACCTCCACACCGACCGACAGGCCGACCGACGTATTTATCCGCTGGCATCCATTCCAATCGCATCGCATTGATTTTATGTATTACGCCCTCATCCTCATACCTCCACATACGTATACATACACGATTTCCTTCATTCATCTCTCAGTTCCACCTTTTCACGTGTACTCAGTTCTCAGCACGGTTCTCGCCCTCGCTTCGTGCTTGTCTTCTTACGCTTACGCCTGCACTTCTCATTCTTTCCATTCTACTGCGCGCATACCACGACACACACTTTCCTTTTCCTCACTTTCTTACCATTCTTGGATAACACAAATTACTTTACTTTACTTGTACGGTAGACATCTCTCGTTCTCACGCAGTTGTATCGTTATGCCAGTTCCAGTTACAGTCATCGTCCGTTTGTTCGTTTTGACCCTGAGTACCGCGAAGCGCAAGGTTGGACATATGCAAGTGGAGATCCATGTGGACGTTCCACATAGAAAGTTCGGGAATGCTTCAAGGGAGGAACGCCATTGTTCTGGTTCTGGCTCTGATTCTGGATCGCGTGGCGAGAACTGGCGCTTGATGCAATATATAGTCTTCAATGGTCGGCTCTTCTTCAAACGAGGCAAATAAAACTCTGCAGTCATCAGTATATACATAACCGCGTTTTGGCCTTCCATGGTACCTTTATTCGTCCCGCTTCTTTAGTTAATAAGAAGTATCGATAGGCTAATGGTTAGTCATTTCCAACTACAGTTAATTCCACACCCGTAAAGTCAACGCCGCCATAGCATCATACGTCCATCAATTTCAATCTAGTGTAAAAGATAGCTATTCAGCACATCAAAACCTACATACTGTCATCTTGGCATATCCACGCTTGCCCATTCCACACACTCCTCTGCGGGTACCGACAATGGACTCTCTGTTCCCCCTCATACGATATCCCAACGACATTCTCAGGGGCCACTCCTCCCTCTACCCAATCCACCATCGCGAGCAACACGTTATGCGTTGACGCGTTCACCACGTTCGATGCAATACTCGTCTGACCGAAAATTCCTGCTCCCGGCCCTCCGGCGCAGTGGTTCATACCAGGAATGAGGAAAAGGCGGTAGAATGAGTCGAGGGTGGGCATCCTGAGGGTTCGAGAGATGAGGTTGTATAGGCGTTTGGAGTTACCTGAGGGGATCAGCTTCGTTGAGAAACGCATTTAAGTATCATTGTTCATGAATTTATATGCAATGACATACCTCATCCCGTCGCCCGTGGAATGTAAGGAATTTACCGCCTCTGTCCCTGAATTCAGAAAAATTACCATCGAACGTCGAGATTCCGCCAGGGTTTATGCTATCCGCCAGCGCTATATCATTAATCGAAAAGTTGCTGAAATCGTAGCTCGAGTCGTTGTAGATGGCATATTTAAACCAGTCCTAGCCGATAAATCAGTGTTAAGCATGATTATTGGAAGGACAAGACTGACATTGGAAAAATAAACGACCGTTCCGTTCAAGACTGGTGCGGTATTACCGTCGGCTTCGCATCCAGGATCGGAACGTGGATACAGCAACTGTCCCTGCGTTCCATAGAGAGGCTGATATATCTTCCTCAAAGTTTCCACCTGAGCAATTGAGAGACATTCATCCGTACTGTTCCCACTGCACAAGAGTGTTTCCGGACGAAAGTCACAAGCATCGGGCTCCGTAATAATCCCATCCTTCACTCCATCAAGTTCGTCACACTGTTCCAGAATCTCAGCCGCAATGATTTCCCACAGATCCGTCGGGATGAAGCTCGGGTTCGTGCTTGCGTTCGGCGCACCGACGTATCTTGCCAGCATCGCACCAAAACCAACGAGATGGTTCCAGTCGGTCGCTGGAGCACCAGCTACGATACCGTCAAAGTCACTCGGGAACTTTAGTGCCGATTGTGTTCCCTGCCGACCACCGGTGGAACATCCGAGGTAGTACGATTTCCGGTGGGGAGATCCGTAGTAAGCTTGGACTATTTGCTTGCCGATTAGTGTCGAGACGTGAATTGCGCGGAAGGCAAAGTCATTGATGATTTCGGGGCTATTGAGGAAGGTATGGCCATCCATACCATCGTGTCCGTTGTTTGAGCCAATTGTGGCGAAGTGCAGAGAGGCTCCGTAGTCTAGATTAGAATAATCGATACCTGTGTTTGGGGTAGCATTATCATCATAACATCCAGAAGAAGAAAGTTCGACGAAAAACTTACATCCTCCAAGGCCGCCGTTTCCAACGGTAAGATACCGGCCATACCAGGTATCTGGCAACCATGCTTCTGCATATACGGCTGACGTTGAAGTTGTGTTGATAAGGAACTGGACGCGACAGAGAGGAGATGAAACAACAGCCCCGGTTTGGCATACGCCCATGGTGGTGATGTTTCCGGCACTAGAAATATGCGTCGCGGAAATGATTGTTGTGTTCTCCAGCTGAAGTCCAGATGCCAGGGAAGTACATGTATCACGAGGAAGGCCATGAGCCAGCGGAGCGAGGAGTAGTAATGGCAAAACGTAGTATGTACCCGATAACATCAGTGATTTGACTGTGCTGGAGTGTCTCCAGAGTACGTCGACTGAGTGAGCAGTCGCACAATATATACAAAAATGTGGGCGGATTTCCACCGGCGGTTCAGTATAATCAGTAGTTTTGAAAGTCGTACTCGCCCCTATAAGGATTCGTCATCACTGTGTTTTCTCCAGTACTTTGCACTTCCTTTCATTGACCTCCACTTCGAAAGGCTTCCTTTTTCTCGTGAACCCTGAGACCTGAACCATCGCTTTTTTACTTATCTTCGTGGGACCAACGTGGCATATCCGCTGAGTATGGTTTGAACCATGCTGGGATGGGATGGGCAACCATGATGCAATAACCGGTAATTACCGGGATTTAGGCAACGGATAAGTGACATGTATTTACATATTCGGTCGAATTCTATTTAGATGAGATCTACTTTACCATTATCTCATAAGATTTCGACCATAATCTTTTGAATACGCGTGATATGCGTAATCTTCCCAAACGTGACGAAAAATCCGAGTTCCGCCAGCTGATCTCAGTATTCGTCTAACCTGTTTTGTACGTGGCGCAATCAGCCGTCCTGATTACAAATGGTAAACATTAGTGATACGACAGGTCGGTGTATGATGTAATGAGGAAATCGCTAAATAAATCAAACTCAGAGTGTCACGACATGTTTGTGTTTAACTTCTACGTCGAACCTGTCCAAAAGGTTCCTGCTGAGGTATGAACGCTCGCTTGAGACTTACCCAAACTCATACCTTTCCAAGCCAACGAACTCGAACTTCCAATTCTTGCTAGGCTTAGACTGTCTTCTTTGGTTCTCTTATGCAAATATCAATGCACGATATCCTTCATGGTTATTGAATGTTCATTGTGTCCTCGGAGGAATAGCAACTTGCATCTATAGGTAGCGAGACGTCATTTAGAACTGGGGTCACGAGCATTCAAAGACTAGGATGCAAGATAAACTTGTGCATCTTCGTGAAACCAAAGCTCTGGTTTCGGCATTTCTTCTCTTCTTCTCCTCTTATATTGTCCAGGTTTTCTTTCTTTGGATACTGAAGGCCATTTTGATCACTCGACCTCGCATCCACAGTAGTACTGTGCTTGTACAAAATCCGCCATTCACACTACCGATGACACTTCAAAAGGACATTACTCAAAATTCTTTCGGAAGCATACATCCTGCGATTCCTTTTATAAAACCTTTGCTTGTGCATCACAAATGGCAAAGGTCATCTTTGATACTGCTCACTTTATGTATGGCATGTGATCTATACCAAATGAACCGCCATCCATCTGTGGTTTCTGCAAGTCTATTAGGATTGGTAAGCCGCCGTTTTTAGTTGTCCACTTTCTCACTTTTAAGTAACATGGCATATGCCGAAGTTTGGCTATCTTTGCAAAGTTTCTGAGGGCTCATTGGCAAATTTGACACAAAATCTCCTTCTATGTCAGCCTTTTTGTATTTCTCAGCATTGTTTTGACCCAAGATCAATAGAGGACTTCAAACAGATAGGATCAAGAAAGCAGGCAGGGGAAAAAAGGTATTGATTCCATAATATTGCGGAAGGTAACCTTATGGTTTCTGTCAATGAGAGCATGGTAAAGGTTATTTCCGACAACTGAATATGGCCAGTCTTTTCCAACAGAGGCAAAGTACAGTCGCCTCCCTCATAATTCATACCCCCTTGGTAGACACCCAGAGCCATGGGTTATGGGGGAGTATGACTTACAAGGGAGATGTGAAAAACAAATTTTTAAAATAGTTAGAAAAGAGTGCAGTTTTTATTTCTAGCTATTGCAGATCCAGCTATTTACAAATGAAAGAAATCAGTGATATATGAGAAAATCACTTTAGATTCCTCAAGACAATCTGCCTTTTTAAGAGGACCCAGGATACAGTCTAAATCACAGGCAACTGAATCCTCCATCTGATCAGCATAACATCTGATTTGTGAAGTGGTTTGTGAAACTTCATGCCATGTGGACATGTTTGGACTGGTGCATGGTCATCTATGTTATTATACCCTCCAGCAATTTCTGAGTCTTATGCTTGCTGTGCACTGAGGACAGCCTGGCAGATATCCTTATCAATTGCTTGTTCCATCCATCATGTAGTGTACCTCATCTGCTGGGTTGAACAGAGTATCAATGGTCATTCTATTTTGAAGTTGAAGGATGTCAGTGGATTGCAGCTGATCAAGTGTCCTTTTGACATCCTTCTCTGCTTCTGTGATTGGATTGAGTTCTGCATTTAGGAGAGCTGTGACAGTTCCATGTCTGGAAGGATGTCAGATTTGTGCCAACAAAGTCCAATGGTACTTGTATCAACCTGATTCCATGCAGCATCAACCAATCACATAGCTTGGAGTTGATCAATGTCATAGATTTCAGATAGTGTAACCCTGGAATCATTTTGATCAATGGCATGTTCAATACATGAGGTATGATAGTGTGTTTTGGAGCATTGAATGATACCCTGCTTCATAGGCTGGATGGGTGCCATGAGATTTGGTTTAGAATTTTTGACATGAGTGTTTTAAAGGCCTTCTGGGAAAATATGACCTGAGAATTTGTCTTGAAGAAGGAGAATCCTTTAATTCTAGAAGCTCATCCTGATAAAGTGGTGCTGTCTCCATGCTTTAGCATTATCTTGACAGTCAAATCTTAGCTGAGTTTCCACTTTGTTACACAGAGAAGTTACTTGCAAAGAAGTATATAAAGCTTGAACTGACCATGTGTGGACTGTATAAGTATATCTTTGACCCCTTCAACATCCCCCATCAACTACACAAACTACAAGTCTACTGCTACTGGCCATTGAATAATTTTCTTGTATCATTGTTCTTGATGTTGGGTCTCTTGGAGTCTGAATGCAACTTGGCCAACATCTCAATCAATGCAAAGCCTTTCTGGAAGTATTTGCAGGAAAGACATGGTGGTGCTGGTCCAGTTCAGCAGGTCCACCTACTGTGCTGACCATGAAATGCTTACCTTGCAGAACCTATCACAAAACTGTAAATAGGTCATTCAAGAAGATAACCCAGGTGTTTAATGTGGGAAAGGTGTTGAAGAGGGTACTACAATCTATCATGACCATATCATCCTTGTCCAACAACTCCCTCTATGCAATTGCCTGATCAGTTAATTTCCCATGGCCTTGCAGCAGCAACTGGGGTGGCATCTTTTGGACTGAACAATATTTGTCATTTCTTCAAGAACAAATAGACCTTGTATGCTGCTGCTGACAAGGGATTGACAGACTCCCACCCTACTGCCCTTGCAGCATGAGCAACAAAAAAGCATGACAATATTGTCTGCAATAGTTGTTGCATGGACATACCACTTACACAGGTGACACAAAACCTTGGTATATTCTGGAGGGTCATGGGATGGCAGGCAAGACACTTGATGAGGCAAAGACAACACACCTAGGATACTACAAGGCATGGAGATAGACCTGGAACAAGAAGAAAGGCCTGACAAAGCTCACAACCACTCTTGCAGGTAGTTTGACATTCACAAACCAAGGGAGATTCAGATGCTCTGGCCACCTGCATCCTTACTCTCTCAAAACCTTCTCCCTCCTCTATACCCTTCTCAAACCAACTCTACTACCACCCATCCACTGCCCTAGTATGACTTTGGGACCAAAAACATCCAGCAGGCAGTCATCAGGTGGTCCCAACCAAGCCAGGACTCCAGAATATGGCCAAGCCCTCCCGATTCACTCTGACTTAGAATTGCTAATGGTAATAGACATTGGGCCAATCAGATCAATACCCAAAGCATGCAGGTGGCTTGAGTTGAAGGGCTGGATCCTGACAGCAGAACCAAATAATATTGTTCACTCTGGTAATAACTCACCTTGTCACAAATCTGCTATTACCTTCTCTGAACACAAAAACTAAAATGTTGATATGGAATCAGATAGTGAAGATGTTCTCAAAAATGATCTTCTGTATCCATTGAGACCAACTATGTCCAAAAATGTCATGGCAATAAGTCCACACATCATACTGCAAAAAATGAGTAAGTGGGATGATCTTCCTAAGCACAACCCTTCCATGTGCAAATGACATGTGCTCACCCAATTCCAGCAAAATGAAGATGACTCGACTCACCATGTTGCATATATCACTATAAATGGCCCTCCTGTAGACAAAGCCTTTAAAACTCCACAAGCTGACAAATGGAAAAAGGTAATAGATGTCAAATACAATCAACTTTTGTGCAAAAAAGTATTTGAAGAGGTGGACAACTTACCTGAAGGTAAAAAGGCAATAGGAAGCAAGGTCATTCTGAAGGAGAAACTCAATGGAGAAGGAAGACACTCAAAATTCAAAGCATGCATAGTTGCACAAGGGTTTTTGCAAATCCCAGGCATTGACTATGGTGAAATGTTCTTGTCAGTTGCTAAGTTTACCTTGCTTTGGATATTTCTCACCATTGCTGCCATGCTTGATCTAGAGGTCCATCAAATTGATGTGATTAGAGCATACCTGGAAGGATCTCTAGATGAAGATATATACATGAAAGTGCCTGCAGGGATAGGAAAAAGAAAATATTGGAGGCTTCTAAAAGCCTTGTATGGACTGAAGCAAGCCAGGAGAAAATGGAAAGAGTGACTTCATGACATCCTTATCAAACATGGTTTTAAACAAATCTGATCTGATGATTGTATTTACATCCTCCAATCTAAAGGCAAAATTGTCTTCTATATTCTGGTCTACATTGACAACATGATAATAGCTGGAAAAAATGTTGAAGAGATTATATCATTCAAAGGCAAGATGTCTGACAACTTTGATGTGACTGACTTGGACAAAATCTACTTTGTACTTGGCATTCAAGTCACATGGAATTGCCCTAACTAATATATTTATCTCAACCAAGTTTCATATATTAATTCAATTCTAAATCAATTTTAAATGACAACTTGTTCTCCTGTATTGATGCCCATTGTTACTAATCATCACCTCTCTCAAACCCTAGCACCCTGTAATCAACATGAACAAGAGCAGTATGAAAAATACATGGAAGGAATACATTATATTTCTCTTGTTGGATTGCTCCTCTATGTGACTCAGACATGCCCTGACATTCAGTTTGCTGTTGGACTCACAGTGCAGTTCACAGAAAACCCCAGCATATCACACTTATCAGCCTGTAAAAAAATACTTTGATATCTCAAAAGGACAAAAGAGCTATCATTGAGACTTGGCAGATCAGAAAATGAGACAATAACATTGGTCAGATGGAGTGACTCAAGTTGGGCTGGGGATATCAATGACAGGAAATCAGTGAGTGGATGGTGCTTTAATACAAATGGAAGCACTGTATCCTGGTCTTCAAAGAAGCAACCCATCATTGCCATGTCCACTGTCAAAGCCAAATATATTGTGTTGTCAAACACTACACACAAAGCCATTTGAATCCAAACAATTTTGCAAGAGCTCAATTTTCCACAGTACACCACTACTATTATTCATTCTGACAGTGCAGGCAGTATTGCTTTGTCCAACAATCTGGTTTCACACTCTCAAGCCAAGCATATCAACATACAATACCACTTTGTTCATGATCAAATATCTAATCAAAATATCAAATTATGCTATATATCCACCAAAAACATAATTGTGGATATACTAATGAAAGCTTTACCTTGGGAAACCTTCAACAAATGCTGAAAAGCTTTGGGTGTTGTTGCTTGGTCATTGTTGAGTGAAAGTGACAAAGAAAGTCTTGGAGGCTCCAAATGACCTGTATCAACCATCATAATGTTGTCATAGGATATGCATATCCTAAACATTTTAGTCAGACAGTTCCAATTCAAGACACAAACTCCACACCCCAGTTTTATAAGTATAGGGGTATAAAACAAGAAGCTGTAGTGAGATTTGAGGTATCCTTGATCCTTGAATCTTAGGTTTGTAATGACTTGTTCTTACTTACATTTACTAAACATATTTGCATCCTTGATCCTCAAATCTCAGTTGGTCCTTGAACCAAGCTCAGTTTGATAATGTTCATCAATATTCAATTGTGTAACCTATAACTATGCTGCATCAAATCACCTCATTTTCTGGTTGACCAGAGCATAATGATAACAGTATGTTATTAATTTATTTAATGTGTCACAGTGGCTGCCCAGCAATGTTGAGTAATCCATGTGTTAAAAATGCTTCATACATTTTCAGAGTTCACCACCATGCCATCTCTAATGGCACAATTACAATCCAGTTTCACTTCTCTTGCTTTCATTTCATTTTGCTTCCATTCTGTCACTCCAGCTTGCTTCCATTTAAGCTTGCTGTCACTATTGACTACTTCCATTCCAGCTTGCTGTCACTTCTGACTGCTTCCATTTCATTCATCTGTCACTTTGATTACTTGATTCATTCACACACTTTTGGTATATAAGGTAGTTAGTTTTACCTGGAGTCCTCAGTTTCTGAGTTTGGACTTCAGGTGTGTATTTCACTCATACTCAATACAACTAGTTTCTGACTTTGAACTTCAGCTTTAGTGACTATTCAGTCCCCTGTGCTTGCCTGCCTTCAACACCATGTGGTGTCTGGAATGTATTCCACACAGGTGCATTACCTCTGGGAATCAAACCAATGACCTTGTGTTCCACTCAGGATTTAGAAACATCCTTAAGAGAGTGTGATAGTGTTGCAAAAAAAAAAAATGTTTGTCAATTGTGCTAGAACAATTGATGAGCATGATTGATTTTTCCATTTATTTCTATTCAAATTTTGAGTTTGGTTTACAATATTTCTTATATGTTTTTGACAGAAACATTCAAATAAAATCTTCAAATCAATTGGATCACTTTTACTGTGTTTGTACAATGTTTTGCCGAAACACATCAAATTTCGCACATCAAACACATTAAAACTATGGATTGGAGTCCCGAAAAAGCTATGGTTTATGGAATTATGGGCTCCCTGGACCAAGAACCCTGGAGAGAGTATGGGGTAAATAGATATCAATATTAGTAATTAGTGATTCGTGACTGGAAATTGATGGTCCGTGACCTGTGACGTGAAATAAACCCCAGCGCGTTCTCGAAGCACCATGAGAGAGATCATCTACATACAGGCCGGAAAATTTTCAAACTATACTGGAACGCATTTCTGGAATGCACAGGAGACCTATCTCGCCACAGATTCTGCCGAAACCATCTATGACTCTGATCTTTCGTTCAGAGAAGGTTTAAGTCCAACAGTATGTTATCGGAATTCAAGAAGGGCATTTGCGACCCACCTTTATTTAGGGGACCTCAACGTACTGTCCAAGACTTCTGGTATTTGATCACAAGAGTGAGTTTTCTGCAGCGTAAGACTATGTCTATCATCATGGTTTCTGAATGCTAGGCAACTTTGGAACGCTTTCCAAATGTAACGCTCTCCTTGGCGCGAACGAAGACGAATCACTTGATGTGGATTCGAAGGCGATATGGTGCGATCGCCCGAGCCAATACCCTATCTATGACTATCCTACAGCGCTTTGCCTCTACCATACAGGAATGGACATGTCGCAAAATATAGCCAGGATCCCATTCCTAAAAGCGCCTACCACTCAATTTCAGACTCCACGGATGACAGTGGACACGCAGATCAAACAGGAGATGCAGAATCTCCGCATGAAGACGTCAGATATTGGTCTGATTTTAATCGTGTCTACTATGTTCCTCGAACAATCCAAAGACTTCCTGACCCTGTAGAATGGGAAAACATAGAAGGAGACTGGAATCGTGGACACTCTGCATTCATTCAGTGTGATGAAGTGATCATCTCTCTGTTGCCTTCTGCCCGGTACTTATGCGGCGAGTACGATAGGACCATGCCGTGACAGATGGCTCTCTCCGATCATTCTTTGAGGAATGCGACTCTCCACAGGTTGGCTTTGCTTTGTTCTTTTTTTGTGGGAGCGAGGCGACCAATGACACTTGTCGTCAGGGACTCCACATCATGAACGATACCACAACCTTTGGTGGCTTTATCAACTCGTTCCTGACAGTTGTCCGTGATCAGTACATGAAACTGCCATGCCTTGTAGTGCCGTTTTTATCCAGTGGTATAAAAAGGCAGCTCGAAGGTGACAATGTAAGTCAAATCTTATATTTGGTTGGCTCACGCTCAGGCCATCTCAGTCGGCAGGCATATGCGATGTCATAAACGATGCGCTGTACCTCCGTAGTCTTAATGAAATAGCCTCAGTGAGCATCCCAATCCAGCCGACTCTCTCCTGGCCGCCAAACTTGTGGAGTAAGTGGCTCTCTGCACAGGTTGGTGATTTTTTACAATGGATTCCATTTGAAAGACTGACTATGGTGGTGGTCAAGCCCGAAAGTATTTACCACAACTCTGCAATTGTTTCAGCCATGCTCGAGAGCGTGACACTCCCTATTCGGTAGGCGGAGTATTGCCGGCACAATGCGGATACTAATTCCGATATAATGAAGGCTACTTGGAAGCCAAGTCACCCTGTCATCATTATCAGGCAGGCTCAACTGGCGGGGAAATACTCCCTTCAGTGAACTAAGCGGTATATTCCCGTTTAAGTCTGCTACGGATTTCGACGATAGGCTTGCTAATCTGTCGGCTTTTCCTATTCACCACGTGAGTCACTTTGGTTTAGTAGAGCTCAAGCCGCTTGAACAACTTCAGAATTATTCCACCTACTCACAATTCACGCGTTTTGATGTCTCCCGAGGGTTTACCCTTTCCAGCAAGTCCGCGTATGACGTTTGGTCTTCTCGTCAATTGTTGAGTCATCCGTTCGCGTCTAGGTGAGACGTTTCTTACTTTACTGTGCAACAATGTACTGATCTCCACGACATCACTGGAAAGCATTCACACTCGATCGTACCCAATACCCACATCATATCCAACTTTCTTCAACGACATTGAAGACACATCTTCGTCTAGAAAAGGAATTCTCATCCGTCCAGACAACTGCTCCATATTCTCTTCTCTTGCTACGAGCAGCCAAACGGCACACATGTTCTCCTTGCACGCCTCCGCTATTGACAGATATCTTCAAAAGAAACCAGCTGTGGAAACCATTGGTTTTGATGGCGACGACCTAAGAGATCTTGTTAATGACTTGTGGACACTTCATGACAATTTCGATAGTGGTGAAGACGGTGTTCCTGATTGCAGTACCATAGGCGAAGACGAAATACCATGATTAATGGTTAAGACCTGCCATTTTCCAGGGTAGAAACTAAAGTGGGTGATACGGAGTACCACAGAGTTGTTACATTCTCCAATCACGTTTCAGGTGGAATGACGAAGATTTTTCAATTGAAGCTAGACAACTTGACTATTCAAATATTGAAGTTTGACTGATCAAAGACGTTCTCCGTACCAGACGTGAAGGTCGTACTGTATTACAGATTTCCGCGGGCACGTCGGCAACCCTTTCAAAGGCCGAGCGCTAACGTGATAGTTGGCGATTGACTAGGACCTCGTTTCCGTAGGAACAGAAACTTTCTATAAGAAATGCCAATGCGTTGTGTGTGCAATGCTTGTTTGAAACTGCCAAACACGGCTGTCGTAAAGCGAACATTTGCCATTTGGATTATCTGAGATGACATCATCAGATCGAATGTGACGTCTTGAACCGTGTCAAGTCTCATATTTACATTTCTTCCCGACCTTACCTTCATGCTTTTGAGTCCTTCCGCATATTCAGCGTCGCTTGCACCAAGGATTGGGGATGATGTGCTCCCTACTCCAGCGGAGGAATGGGCTGAAAAAACAGTCACGTCTATCAAGCTTTCTGCGGACTTCAACTCTCTCGTTTTACCTCCTTCGAGATCATCTACACCACGTGTACCGGGTGCATATCCACTCGAAGGCGAACCCGATTACTCAAGAGGCATTGCATTTCATCAAGGGTATATTCGCACTCAGAAGAATGTCGTGGACGTTGTAATGGGAGCAGGAGCGTCAGCTCAACGATATTTGCCCCATACTTGGGCGTCGTATCTACGTGAGTCACGGAAACCCCGTTTTAGGCCATGACACTAAGGTCTCATTCAGCATCGTCGCCTATTGGAACCGAAGACGTTTCTCGTCTAGGACACGAGAAAGTGCCAGCGCGCGAACATCCCTCGGAAATCTGCAAGTCGCTCATATACTCTGTCGACATTATCGCCACTGACGTTTTCACAAGCGGAAAACTTGAGTGCTTCGAACTGCAATGAAGCTCTCCCGAATCGTCTGTCCGCCAAGGTTCTGGCTAGCTCAGGTGAAGCAAACAGTCCACCATTTATCTATACGTTCTGATAATCTGACAGCTTCGTCTCTACAAAAAGACAATGAGATTGATACATCCTACATCACGTCGCACACTAACCCGGATGGCAGGCCCGGTCTTTTGTCTGATATCAGTACAAGAACGATCAACGGGTCATCGCTGTCAAGCCCGAGTCGATACAGTTCCCAATCAAGCCTGACTAAACCGATGAATCAGATATTGCACTCTAGCTCGGAGACTGCGGATACAACTCATCACGGTTCTGAAGTTGAGGAGATGAAGCACGATCATGAAGGAGTGTCTTTCCACGATGCAGGCACCGATAGAGGCGACACCGAGGATTATGACTCTCGAAGTGGACAGGCGGCGTGTCAACCAAGCTCTGAAGGTGATACCGTAATGCAGCACAGTGTTGGGTCTGATACCCCTATTGGAACACCATATCCGACATTCCTTGGTCCAGTTGACTCTGCAGATAAGCAGATCGAGAAAGCTTCATCCAATTTTGTTGCCTCATCATCAGTGTCTGTAGACTCAAAAGAGACTTGTAACGCCCCCGATGTTGAAGGAATACATAAGGAGGTGCGAAAAACGCCTAAGCCGTAGCTCCGCTTCTTGATCCTTTGAATTCACGTATAGGTTGTTCGACAGCCAATAGTTAACACCAAAGCTCGTACTCACCCCCTGGCTGGTTCCGATGCAAAGTGGAACGGAATTCCATTGGAAGAACCGTATCAGAAGGCTCTGGATGATAGCTCCGATCGCCAGTTTAATTTCCGTCCTGGAAATAATCCCACCACGACCAAGGACTCCCTGCCAGAGGTAGAAATACAAGAATCGAAGAAGCGCATGGATGGTACCTTGAATGACGGTATAGTAACGCCACGTCTGAGGACGGCAAGTGTTGTCTTCGACAGGCCCGCCCAGAACCATCAAAAGAATCAAAGACCGGCCTCGGAGGAGTATACGTCAGGTGACAAAGCATCTGGTGGGCCTAAGACGAAGAAGAACACCACATCTTCTACCAGTGGGTCTAGCAGGGTATCGCGGGCAAGCTTCCTGGACAAGCTCAAAGGCGAGATGAAAGTGATATCGGGGAAGTTGTGTCATGACGGGGCCAAAGTGGAAGAAGGACGACGCTTGATGGGGAAGATAGCATGAAGTATGTTGTATTATTTCTGACGCAGTTGTTTATGTATTTCCGTCCTTCCCTCTATGTTATTAATAACGAAGGCTAAGTGGAATTATCCTACTAATTCTGTCTCGATCACAGCTGTATCTACCCCTAGTTATTGTGGACTTAAGTGGCGAGATGTGTCAATACTAACTAAAGTTCAGCTTCGTCCGCATTGCATGGGCAAACGTGAGAATGACAAGCGATCAACTCCTTTTTGAGAAGGCATGCAACAATTATCAAGTTTTTTTAATTCAACCTCAAACTTCTTTTGATATACAATAGATGAAATTTTACGACAAATAAAGAGAAGAATTATTGATACATGAAAGAATGTCGACTAGGGGTGTCTGTTGACTGTGGTAGGGCATAGTTTGTAATGTAGTCATGAGTTAAGTAGTCTTTGTATCTTGAGTCACAGAAGTGAATGAGAGTGGCGTGCAGATTTACAAGATGGAACATAAGACAAGATGAGTTGTGCTGTAACCGATTACTTGTCTTGAATCTGCCGTTGGAATCCAGGGAGTATAACAGACAGACCTAAGCAGACCAATATAAGTATGATGCCTCAATCCAATATAAGTGACTAATTGAGCTTTATCTAGGCAGACCAATATACGTATGATGCTATGGCACAGTCAGTGACTGACTAGAAGATGGAACATCAACAAATGAAGATTAGGTATTGGTCAGATATAAATTAGATTTTCCTTATGTAGTTGATTAATCAACTGTCACTCTGATGTGATGATTATCTCAAGGAGTCAAATTCTGTTGATGATTGAGATTTTTGAGAGGCTTGTTCTCTTTATATCTCTGTCTGCAAGGTGTGTAATGAGGCTTGTAGACACTATACAATACTGAACATACTTTGGATTCCCCTCTGCCAGCTGTGTAACTGAGCTATAGCCTCCAGAGGTTGCCCTTACACATAAAGTAAATTTGCAAATCTGGCATAAACAATTCTCAGACTTGTTTTCCTGGATCTAGGTGAGTAGTTAGCATCCTCAGCTTTTATAAACTCTGAATACATTCTTTGGAGCTCTCTCAAGGTCACCCTTACAGTCATCACTATTAAGGCTAAATCCAAATTTTTACTTCCCCATACTGTTCTGCACTTTTCCTTGTTGCAATCAACAACTTCCTTGGTACATTATAATATTCAATGACACGATGTAATATGAAAAGTGGACCATATTCCAGAATCTGTGCCTATTTTTTATTCCATTCTTACAGTCTTTCCTCAGTCCTTAAGACAGCCAAATAAAGATTGTCATCAGAAAGATTGAATGCTCTTATAGTCAGGATGCTAATGTCCTACATACATCAACAGAGTTATATTCATCTTGGTGTCCACAATTTTGTCTTGCTTGTGAATCCTAATGTAACCTATCTAGGGAACTTGGCCATGAACATGCTTCAGTGTCAGGTCCTGCTGACCCAGAGGCTCACTTCCAAGAGCAAGAACCCACTAGTCAGAGTTAGTTGACAGTGGAGGAGAAAGGATGTATGGATGTCCAGAGTTATTCCGGAGTTTGGAGAACAGGTCCAAAGTCTAGGCAAATGTAGGTGGAGATGACAAAGTCTTAGGGAAACCCAGAAGACTTAGGAACTATGCTAGAGTGAGGGAAAAAGGAAAAGTCATGAGAGAAAACTAGGAGACTGATAGATTAAGAGAGAAGACTGAGAAACAGATAGATTGAAGATAAAATGGGAAACAGAGAGTCAGTAGAGAAACAAACATATGAGCAATATTAAGACTAGCTACTGACTATGGAGGTGTTGTAACTGTAACTATATACTTGGGCTTCTTAGAGTGGACCAGCATTGGTCTGGTGGCTGTGTTGTAACTATATACTTGAGCTTCTTGGAGTGGACCAGTATTGGTCGGGTGACTGTGTTGTAATTATATATTTGGGCTTCTTGGAATAGACCAGCATTGGTCTTGTGGTTGTAGGGAATTTCCATAGGGGTGGTACTGGCTGTGGGGCCTGTTTGTATTGAGGATTGCCTAGTGGCAGGTCTGGGATTGGGAATAACAAGTGCTGGTTGTTATTGCCTAGGTTTAGGTTGATTGCCTTGGGGCTCAGAGCCAGCAAGATCTGTCACAGCTTGGTAAGCCTAGTAGCTAGTAATCCAGTGATGCATAGCCTGATAGCCAGGTGATCCAGTGATGTGCTAGGGTGAGGAGGCATGTTTGGGGCATAGCAGGGCTGAGGGTTAGTGGGGGTGGTTCTGGGGTTGGTAGGAGATGAAAAATGGGTGGGTCCTGACATTATCTTTCTCCTCCAAGTGCCAAGACTCATAGAGCTTTTCCAGGCATATTTCAGGAGTAGATGTGGGATTTTTGGATCTTCCTAGCTTTTTAAGATGGGGCCCACATCATCCAATTATAAAAAATTTCTTCCTTCTGGTTCCTGGGCCAGGCCTGTCCTGACCCCCTAAAAATGACAGTTCAGCAGCATGGCTGGCCTACAAGGAGGCCAGGTTCAAAGAGATCTGTCAGTGGGATTGTGAAACAATTGATTGTCTCTTCAGGCAAGATAAGTGTTGTTTTCCTGACTTTGATTTTTTTCTGAGGTTGCCCAGAACAATAATGGTGGGGAGCAACTGCACTGGAGGTCAGACAGTCAACTCCACCTTTGCAGGCTGAGCTGACTCCCCAGCTGATGCAGCATGGTGAGGACCCAACAGAGGGAGAAGAGTTATTGCTCTTGCATGCTGAGTCAGGGCCCCAGCAGAAGGTGTACCCTTTGTGAAAGTGATATTTGACCAATAGTCCAATGCATCACATCAAGGGATTTTTCTGCCAGGGTGGTTTCTGACTCTTTTTCTAGTATGATTTATGTCAGAGCCACCTGTGTGCTTCTCCTGCCTGGGGTACAATTCCAACAAGCCTCCAATGTTTGCAACCATTGCCAGGACAAGCATGTCAAGTGCTCTTTCTAAGATCAGTGGCAGGCAGAGTGAAGGGCAAGGGAGGCAGTGCCATAGTAGAAGGTGAGTCAGTGGCCAGTCATTGAGAGGCAGACACTAGTGGTTGGGATGACTAGTAGTAGTTTCAAGGGTATGGGGGGAGCTTTGGGAAAGGGTAAGGGTTTGGGAGGGCAGAGCTAGTGGAGCAGGCAAGTTGATGGGGCCCAGGGTTCTTCAAGAGCCTCCAAGGATACAGTCAGAGCTGCAGAGAGCACAGACTCTCTTGTTTCTTTCAGAAAGCTCCAAGGAGGCAGGGGATGTGGAAGTTTCTGAGGGCTTCGTTGTGGTTGGACAGAAGTCCTCCCTGTTCCTTCCTCAAAGCCCTACCAGAATGTTATCCAACTCTCCAGTTTTGGTTGGAGTGGTGAGGAAGAGGTGCATATCCAAAGTGGCTATAAATGGTGGGTTACATTCATGGATGACAAATCACAATGGATGGAAGTATGCAATATGTCTAACAAAGAGCAAAGTGTTCAGCACTTTCAAAGCATTCAAGGCACAAATGGAGCTGCATACAGAAAAGAAGGTCAAGTGTATTCACCATGACAAGGGAGGCAAATATATGTCCAAAGAGTTTCTGCACTTCTGCAAGTCTGAAGGTATACAAGTTGAGTTCACCAATACTGCAACCCCTCAGCAGAATTACATAGCCAAGAAATTGAATAGGACAATAAAGGAAAGCATCACATTGATGCTTGCAGAATCCAACCTCCCTAAAAGCTTCTGGCTATATGTACTGAATGCATATAGGCACATCCACAACCATTGTCCTACTTCAGCTCTTCCATGCAATACAATGCCATTCAAGATTGTCAAATGCAATAAGCTGCAAATTAGGCACCTGCACATCTTTGAATGCACTGCCTACATGCTTGTTGACCACAACAAAAGAAAGGGATTGCAAGGCCACACCCTCTTTGGAGTTTTATTGGCTATCCTAATAATCAGATTGCAAGTGTACATACCAAGTACAAGAAAGATCATTGTGTCAAAGGATGTTATTTTTGACAAGTTTTCCCTGGCCTCTCCTCATCAAACACAGCTCAACTACCACTTCCTGCAGCTTTTGACAATTTTAAAGACTGTACCTTCAACCCAGACACAACCCTCACCCTCATGCTGCCACCAATATCACCTGCTTCAGCAGCCAAATGGCCTGTAAAAGACCCTAATGTATAATCCAAGGTAAAGGAGCCATTGTGAAGGCCTTTTGGCACCTCTGCAAACTGATCTAAAACTCTGTTTTGTCTAACAAATGTTCCTAATAGTCAGCAAGCAAGGGAGTGGATAGGGAAAAAACCATCTCGAGTGATACAGACCTGTAAACCATGCACAGAAGCTCCATGGAAGCTCTACTGGGTGTATTCTATGACCAACCCTGCTGATGGAGGGACTTTGGATGGAACCTGCATGTAACCAGCCTATGCTCAGTGCTGTCACAAGCAAGGCATCTACTGCATTGTATTGACAACCCTACATCTGCCAATGAAGAAGGGGCTGGTGGTGCATATTGTAGGGTCTCAATGTGGAGGAGGTGCCAGAGGTCTGTAACCACAAAAAAAAAGCCCTCCCACCATGACCACACATCACTATGCAAGACCTTTGGCTTTTGTCCAGCCAAGGCCCTCCAATGACAATCTGCCATGGGTTGACAGGCAAGCATGGCCCTCCATGGCCACTAGCCACTATCCAAGCCATGGTGCAGAGCATCCAACCCACCAGACCCTGCAGGCCATCAGCCAGAGCAGTCCACAGTGACAGCATCAAGTTCAGCCACACTAAATGGCACCCAACTCATGAGTGCAGCAGCTGCAAATTGACAATACAGAATCACACCACAACTCACCTTCCCTAAAAGCAACTCTCCTGAAGTTTGCCAGAATATTCATCAATTGCTTGTCCATCATGGTGAACAGATGTAGCATCATGTCATTTCAATCCAGAAAATGGTACTCCCTCACAATGGGAGTGGGGGAGGGGCCTCTATGCAAACCAAGCATATGAACAAGGGAAGGCAACCTTTTCACCATGAGAACACAGATTGTCAGTGCCAGTGAGAGGCTGACTGAGAACATGCCCATTTCTGCAATGGTGTTTTGAGCAACAGCAGCATCATGTCCCACAGCACCCTATCCATGGCTCCAGGTAATAAGGGACGTGGGGCATAGGCATCAGAGGTGCTGAGGAGAGGAGTACAAGGCCTGTGGCCTGGACCCAGTTTCCTATGAGGAGCTCTATAGGAGAAAGGGCAGGGCAAGTTAATGGTATAACTGGAAGCACACTAATAAGGTGCATCTCTGGGCCAGGAACCATGGGCACAAGAGTTGCAAAGTCAGGGGCAGCCAAGCCTAAGGCTGTCAAGTGCTCCCATATAGAATTCTCCACTGGTGCACTCCCAAGTCCCAGATTCCTATTGTCAATGATCCCAGAGACTTTCCTATGCCCTTGGACCTCCATCCCTTACCACAAGACTTATGAGAGTGGGTTGCAAGGTCCTAATCACCAATACAGGTGCTTTCTCCTGTCACCTGCAACCACATCCATGAGAAACCATAGAATGCAACAGATCATGGTGTGCTAACTAAGACAAAATGACAGTTATGCCTGGTGCTATGCTGGGCTTCGCAGTTAAATGAATATATGTGTGTTGTTATGAAGGTTGGATGACATGGAGTTCTCAGGTCATGCAATGATCACGCTTTCAAATACACCTTTCATTCCTTCTGTACCTCCTTCCTGAAAGACACTATGTTATATCCCAAAAACTTGTTAATCTCAAGTCATGTGTCTTGTCACCTGATCAGTGTGTTGTATAAGTTGTTTTCTAATTTAGGTCAATAACCAATTTGGGGGCTTATCAGTGCTGTGTAGAGGCAAAAATCAAGAATTCTAGTTGTGCAATCCTCGCATGTGAACAGACCACACTCAACACCATCCACCCCAAGGCAACTCAATCCTCCTCTTACTGTTTCGACACGAGCAAGTAGCAGTGGGTTTGAACTCAACGGCCCAGGACGGCACATATCAGGCCGCTAGGTGCATTAGCCTATCCCATTTTTGATCGATCGAGAGGACCTTGTGGAGTACACTTCTTTGTTGATCACGAAACCGTAATCCTCTTTTGTATCTCGGGAGCATGCATCTTCCTCGGAAGTTTATCGGACTACGTCATTAATCCGTATGATCCAAGGGTCATTCATATCGAGGCCTAAGTTTCAGAGCTATTCGATCTTTTAACTGTCTAATTGTCTTTTTGGCGCTCTTCTCACACAGATGCCCGTTAAATTGGGTTTGAGAACGATTTTTGCAGCGCGAAGGTGACCGGATCCCTTGTTTCTGATCCTTTTTTGAGACCTTGGAGACCAACTACAACAATTGAAAGGGATACATATAGGACCCTGGAACCATTCAGCATAACTTCGGCACCTGAACGGCCGAGTGCCACGACCAGACTTCAGCTTACTGATGATAAATTCCTTAATCGCTTCCTTGGTTCTAAGGAACGTCCCCGTCGCCTTGAACGAACTTCACACCCGGGTAACTCCCCGTTACACTGGCGACGTAGTATCGGCCGTATATACTCTTGAGTGTTTGATTGCATTGATATGACTCCGACAGCAGATCAGCTCAAGATAGACCTGTTTGAAAAAGAAAAGACTAGGGATCGATTTTGAAGTCACTGTCGTCAAGACCGATCAAAGAAAAGAGTAATTGTGAAAAGATAAGATATACAAAGGGTCCTTCCGATAAATCAGCACCTTGCACCTGCAAACTTGTCTAGAGCACAATACGGAAACTGTCTAGGATTCTGCGATCCTCTGGTGTGTAACCCACTGTCCTTCCCATTTCAGGGCCTTGCGGATGTGACAGCGATGGTATCCAACCATCCGAAGGCAATGGCGGAAGCCGTAATGTTGGATCAGGATCTCGCGAGTTTGGCCCAGGCGGCGGTCTGGACAAAACATAGTGGACAGTTGGCGGCAAGGGATGTTGAGGCTTCGATGATGGCAGGATAGTTGGAGAGATAGGACTGGCAGAGTAATTATATGACTGCAGGGAATCTGGATGGGTCTGTTCCTCTAAATTGTCGCTTTCGTCCGAGAATTGAGAAGGACTACCGATTCGCGAATTGTGTAGCTTGCTGTTTATGAAGATTGCATGTGGAACCTGGATGTTACGGAGATAGTCATAATTTTCTATGACGGGCAGACGGTTATAGTCACTACCCTTATGGTCGAAAGTTTACGCTTGTCAGAAGGGAATGTCGAAGCTTAAAGGTTGTTGCAGCATACCGAGAAATAAGCGACTAGATGCCATTTCCGGCTCTCACTTGATCCCGGAAGATGGACCGAGACTGAGTATGTCTGTTTTGTAAGACCGTCGGGCTTTGATGGCCTGTCCTTTCGTCTCGTAGGCAGAGGCAATACGGCACCTGGATCCGATGCCCTCTTCGCCCTTGACAATATTCCGATAAGCGTCAGCAGAAGGAAAGTTGGAAAACTGACCGTCGGGCGGCTTTGGCATCCCTTTCTTCTTGTGTAGTTTCAACTTTCTCTTCGTAGAACAAATAGTCGCCGCGCATTCTACTCTGTGACCTGCACAAATAATAAGTACAAGACACAAGTGGAAAACTTTACAATGCGATATGCTCTAACCATCGTCTACCGTCTGTCCATCTTAATAGTCCGCCATCATCTTGAGCTTCTTCCCAGACGTAGAGATTTCCACTTCTAAGCTCGTCGCGTTCAGATGTGAGGAGGCGTCGTCGGATGATGGGGAGGATGTTCAACCGAACTGCTTCAAAAACGACGTGAGCGTCATGGGCATCACGAACATCTGTATCGCTGTCATCAATCATGGACCGACGAAACTGAAGGAAACACGCACGGAGATACGGATGGGTAACTACCCCATTCCTGATCGCTGCAGGAAATGCCGCCAAAGGGTCTCTATGAGGGAAGGTTGATAGAGACATGCTGTGATCGGAGGTGCTACCGGCTTTATGAACATCCTTATATGTGATTGTCTTGAATCTTGAAATAAGGTATGCGTGATGTGGTGAGACCCTGACGAATCCTTGTGGGTCAGGTATTCGGAGAGTTAACGGAGGTTGACGGAAGTACTAGATAAATCTAGATTTGAGAACAATCGTAATTTGTTAAGATAGACGGACCATAGCGTGGGACAGACGTCAGCGATGTTGGCGAGATTTGAGTAAGCATACCGTCTACAAAGGAGATACTTGTGCGAGGGTGATAAAGCGGAATAAATGCATTTGTTTAATTTGCCGGCCTAGACGAGTACTGACTTTTCGAATCCATAACAGGACGTGAGAACAACAGAAATCACAAGCCGAAGTCAGTTAGGGGCTACAGAAGCTATTCTGGCCCAAGTCCTGTGTCTTCCACGATTTCACGGAAACCAGATTCAGGGCGGTTTTCCCACAATGTAGCCATGCTAGCCTCAAAAATCGGAGGTAAACCCCCGGATATCCGAAGTTTCTTCAATGAGCTAGAAGCCGTGTATCCTTATGTTTTTTTGAAGTGCGGGTGTGAGTTGGGCAAGGTCGGCGACTTTTCTCCCCAAACTTTCAGCTTAATATACATTGTATTGCGCTCAGAATGAACACCCCTGAGTTTTGAAATTTGAAAAGGCGTCTGCTCCGACAAAATTCACTGTATTTCTCCCAAACTCTTGAAATAGACTCCTTTGGACAAAAGCTTTCGAAAGATAACAGATTTTTGTCATGTCAAGCTTGACTTTTTCTATGCCCTCAAAAATGGACTTGGATAACCTTTTTTCCTTATTGAAATACCTAATCATATCTAATCTGTATGATGTATCTTATATCATTGATACAGCTCAATTTACCAGCATATTCACATATTCTAGTGGATGTAGAGGATGTGGCTGCTCGGCTGGTGGTGGCACCCAAAGCCAGTCCATCTCATGTTGATAGACTCACAAGTTCAAGATATCATGGCATTTTCCTTCTGCAGAACCTACGATGATGGTATTGTAATACGAAGTTGATGTGAAGTCCTCAGTTCGCAGATAAGAACTCTATTAACCTGTAGTACAAAGTAATTGTGAAGTCTACAGGAAAAGTAAGTATGAAGTTCAATATATATATCTATATATATAATCGACGTATCTTCAGTTCGCAGATAAGAACTGAGGGATTTCCTGTTTTGGAATGGGTTGATAAGTAAGGTGGGTTTGAAGAAAACTGTATAGTAGCGATCGTCAACGATCGTACCGAAAAAGGAACTAAGGTAGGGAAAGGAAAATAGTCGAGATACCGCCGCAGAGAGTCTACTGCAACACTCCTCCAGACTCAAAGCTGCGGGTTGATGCCCAAGAGCGTTACGAGATAAGAATGGGTAGCCCGCGGAAGGGGTTTGGTGAACAGATCCGCGAGATTTTCGACGTGGACGACACCGATCTCTCTGACTCTGACTCGTTCGCAAATATAATGGTGCCGG
Source organism: Termitomyces sp. MG145 (assembly GCA_003313055.1). Taxonomy (NCBI): domain Eukaryota; kingdom Fungi; phylum Basidiomycota; class Agaricomycetes; order Agaricales; family Lyophyllaceae; genus Termitomyces; species Termitomyces sp. MG145. The sequence goes on along the minus strand of QGOB01001005.1, from coordinate 4,817 downwards.
ATGTCGATCATGCCTGGAATGGGAGTGTCCTTTGCGGGGGGTCATGACGAAGCGTGGCTTATGCATCACGCAGCGGAATAATAACGATATTATCACTCTGAATTTGGAAGTCACGACGATGATATTTAATAACAACAAGGAATCGAAAAGTAAGTAAACACATCTGAGATTCGGACGTCAAAGGGATGACCCGAATCTCGTTACAATAAAGCTATTTTATACCCTTTCTCAAGATGAAACAAGGGTGAATAATTCATTCTTTTACAGTGGAGCAATCTTACTAAAAGTTATCGATAACTGTACATTATGACAATCCTATGACGGTTGTGTTAGGTCTTGGGGTTCTCTCAACAATACCGAATGCGCTCCAGCATTGATTGAAGATTTCTCGAGGTAACGCTTTGTTAATATGTCGGCAATATGTTTTTGGTAGGAACATATTTCAACTTGATTTTTTCGTGAGCGATCTGGTCTCAAATAAAATGATATCGAATGTTGATGTGTTTGCCTCGAGAATGTGAGACTGGGTTGTTTATACGCGATACTACCGGCACTATCAGAGTGAATAATAGTCACTGTTGTTTGAGTAAAACCAAGTTCACATAATAGCATTCAAAGCCAAATAGCTTCACAAGGGGTGTTTGAGGAGGTGATATATTCAGCTTTAATAGCGGATGTGGCAACAACAGATTGTTTTTTCAAAGACCAAGATATAGTGCTTCTGTTTACATCAAAGCACCATTTGCTCACTGACTTTCTATTGTCAGGATTCCCTGGCCAACTTGCATCACTCCATCCAATTGGCCTCATCTCTCCATCACCAATGTTTTCCAATTGGAACAATAATTCTTTTGTTCCTTCATGATGTACACTGGCTCAAAAAACTGTCCCAATGTTTGGCCTTTTTGGAAAGATTCACATGGTGTGCAACAATTACCTAAGCAAAAAATCGTAGAAAGTCACATGACATACAACTGCATCCTGGCTTCATAATGACGAGCTACGTCCTGTGCCTTCGGCACAGGTACGTAGCTCATTGGGGGCTCACCCCCAAACCCCGACTGCATCCCAGCCCCAACCTCGCAAGCTTGGTTAGGGACTTGTCAGCCACCTCAATGCTTAATCCCAGCCCTAACCTCGCAAGCTCAGTTAGGGCCTTGTGTTCAAAACTCAATGCTTAATTCCAGCCCCAACCTTGCAAGCTTGGTTAGGGCCTTGTGTTCAAAATTCAAGGCTTAATTCCAGCCCCAGCCTCACAAGCTTGGTTAGGGCCTTGTGTTCAAAATTCAAGGCTTAATTCCAGCCCCAACCTCGCAAGCTCGATTAGGGCCTTGTGTTCAAAATTCAAGGCTTAATTCCAGCCCAACTCGCAAGCTTGGTTAGGGCCTTGTGTTCAAAATTCAAGGCTCAATTCCAGCCCCAACCTTGCAAGCTCGGTTAGGGCCTTGAGTTCAAAATTCAAGGCTTATTTCTAGCTCTAACCTCACTGCTCTTAGTTAGGACATTCATTTTCAAAACTTAGATTTATCAACCTCATCATGTAAGGTTATTAGGCAGAAACTATATGAGCAAATACTACAATTTCCTAATTTAACAATAGTGAGTCCAGCTAGATAGATTAGAAAGAGGTTAGCAATAAGAAGCTATTATTTTGAAAGTGACACTTACATTTGTCCATTTGTCAATCATTAGATGCTGAAATTTATAAAGGTTAGTATTCAAAGGTGAGTCTATCTACAGTGAGGCTTACATTAATCTCTGCAGAAAATCTGAATTGATCTCCCATGGCTCAGAAACCTGAGTGCCTATTCAATATATTTTCTGTGCTCAGTTATGGCTTTGTAATCAAAGCTTAATGCTTGTCTACAGCCTTAGCTTCACAATATTCAGTTAAAGCATTAATGTTCAAACCTTAATATTGACTTCTCACACAAAGTAAATAATCTCAAGGTCTTGAGCAAGTAGTTTCATATTAAGCAAAGAATGTAGTTCTAATGTCAAGAAAAGTAGTCCAATCAAGTATGTATCAAGCAAACAGTTCATATCAAGAATAGTTGAATATCAAAAATGTAGTCCAAAGAATTACTATAAAAAAAAAGATCATCAGCAGCTGCAGGCTGTCTAACAGACCTCCTCCTATATAGATATAGATAAGATCAATCATCAGAGCTTCTTCTCACAGTATATCAGAACAGGGGAAATGCTTGAAGCTTGATGAGAGGTCAAAAAGAAAGAGAGGTGCAATGTTTTTGATCAATTGATCATCATCAATTGTTGATGCACCCAAAATTTGAAGCCAGCAAACTTATGTAATTTTCTTATGTCAGCCTTACATAAGAATTGCTCTGTTGCTCCTCAAAAAGTCTCCTAGCCTGCTTCTCCTGCTTCTCAGCTATAGCAAGATCTCTAAACCTCTGTTGCTCCTCTAATACTTTTTGAGCTTGTTGCCTTTCCTGCTCCTTAGCCATAGCAAGATTTCTAAGTCTTTGTTGCTCTTGTAACACTCTTTGTGCCTGTTGCCTTTCTTGCTCCTCAGCCCTAACCATATTTCTGAGTCTCTGTTGCTCTTCTAATGCAGTGAGAAGATTTCCAGCATTAAGAACAGGTAAAGGTAGCTGCATGGAATTTTGTTTCCGAAGTGCAGAAGAAGAGAGAAATGGCACCATTCTAAGAACAGGATTTTGTAATGGAGCATTCCATTCCTCAGGCAAAACAGTTTCAGGAATGGCTACAGCTGGCTGAGCAGGCAAAGGTGGCATTATTCTAGGCTCCTGTACAGGAGCAGGTAGAGGTGTCACTATTCTAGGTCTCTAGAAAGAAGTAGTGGTGGCACCATTCTAAGCACAGAATTTGGTAATGGAGCATCCCATTCTTCAGGCAAATGAGTTTCAGGAATGACTATAGAAAATGGATCATTAGCAGCAAGAGGCTGCTTAATAGGCCTTCCCATAGAGCTAGAAGCACTGGCCATATAGCTTGATGATTACTTCCAGGTCTTATTTCATCAGTTCCACAGCTCTTCTGTTTGCATGACAATCATCAGGATCAGTCATTTGTAATTGTTAAAGTCTTCTATGACTTCTAGTCTGTCTCCTTTGGCTGTCAGGAGTAGTAGGTTGTTGATTTCCAGTGGAAGGTTGCCTGAAAGATCACTGTTTCAGCATTTTATAGCCCAAAATCAATATAAAACATTTACATGATGTATATTCAATAGCTCAAGGATCACTAATAAACTGCCATCAATGTGTGTCAATGAATGTATAAGCCAATATACATACATTTTTTGTTTGCACAACTTTGGGACCGTGGGAAGTTTGGTCATATTGTATCAATGAGGCATGAAAAACAGTGTCCACTAAATCATGTTTGGCCATACAGACCATGTGACACCCTGGAATTGGTGCCAAATGATAGGATAAACATCATATAGATGCCTATTATACACAGATTTTTTAAAAATAAAGGTTTCAAGGCTCCAGCATGAAAACAGGCAGACCTTACATAATGTGATTACTTTAAAAATCCATTACTTTAAAAGGAAATTTCTTTGTCATTGCTGACTCAGCTTAGTCATGGCTGAGTCAGCTTAGTCAGAAATGCTGTAGCTAACTTTTGGTTGCCCCATTATTTCATTGGCCATCAATTCTCACACATGTTGTCCCATTCTCCTATTGACGAGCTACGTCCTGTGCCTTCGGCACAGGTACATAGCTCGTTGGGGGCTCGCCCCCAAACCCCGACTGCATCCCGGCCCCAACCTTGCAAGCTCGGTTAGGGCCTTGTCAGCCACCTCAATGCTTAATCCCAGCCTTAACCTCGTAAGCTCGGTTAGGGCCTTGTGTTTAAAATTCAATGCTTAATCCCAGCCCCAACCTCGCAAGCTTGGTTAGGGCCTTGTGTTCAAAATTCAAGGCTTAATTCCAGCCCCAACCTCGCAAGCTCGGTTAGGGCCTTGTGTTCCAAACTCAATGCTTAATTCCAGGGCCATCAATTCTCACACATGTTGTCCCATTCTCCTATTGACGAGCTACGTCCTGTGCCTTCGGCACAGGTACATAGCTTGTTGGGGGCTCATCCCCAAACCCCGACTGCATCCTGGCCCCAACCTCACAAGCTCGGTTAGGGCCTTGTCAGCCACCTCAATGCTTAATCTCAGCCTTAACCTCGCAAGCTCAGTTAGGGCCTTGTGTTCAAAATTCAATGCTTAATCCCAGCCCCAACCTCGCAAGCTTGGTTAGGGCCTTGTGTTCAAAATTCAAGGCTTAATTCCAGCCCCAACCTCACAAGCTCGGTTAGGGCCTTGTGTCCAAAACTCAATGCTTAATTCCAGCCCCAACCTCGCAAGCTCGGTTAGGGCCTTGTGTTCAAAACTTAATTCTTAATCTTCAAGACTAAAATTCATCAACTCAATGTTCTCTTATCATATAAGGAAGATATCAGACAGAAACTATATAAGCCAATACTGCAATGTCCTAATTTAAAAATAAAAAGTCTAGCTAGATACATTAGAAGAAGTTAGTAATAAGAAGTTATCATATTCCAAGATATATACTTACATTTATCCATTTGTCAATCATTACATTTGTCCATTTGTCCATCATCAGATGCTAAAATTTATAGAAGTTAGTAATCAAAAGTGAGTTTATCTAAAGTGAGACTTACATTTGCAAACCATTCAGGATTTCTTGATAGACTATATTTGCTGTTGTCCTTGTCATATTGTCTGGTGGCAAAATCACCTTGATACAATTTCCAGATGTACACCTAGACAGTGCCACATAAAGTTGTCCATGTGTAAACACAGGTGATTGAAGATC
>QGOB01001004.1:0-32278 GCA_003313055.1 Termitomyces sp. MG145 | reverse complement strand
ACATTAAGATAAACATTATGTTTTTCTCTAGAAAAAGACTGGAAACATTATTCATTTTTTCTATCTGTATAAGAAAAAGAAATTGTTTTCCTCAAGGAAAAGCATTGAAATTGTTTAATTTTTCCTTTTTTGTTTCTCAAAATAAATTTTATGTAATACATGAGAAAAACTAATTAGAAATTATTTGACATCTTTCTAATGGGTTTTTCTTCCTGAAAAATCTCCCAATCCCTGCAGTGAGTTGGCCCAAGTCACACAGTGACTTAGAGTAAACCATAGGAATGGCTGATGTTGTACCTTTCCTTTTATGCAGGCATTGCAGAACTTAGGTTTGGATAAAAAATCAAGTTTGATGCCAGTGATTGTTCTGAGGCAAACAGCATCCTACAGGTTATTGTAATTAATGTGCCTCATTCAGCAATGCAGTTCACTTATTGTGATTATTTTGGATGCTGCATTGACTGATAGCTCTGGAAATAGCATTGTAATTGATTTAACAGCACAGTATAGTCCACAAATTATGAGAACATAACTAATTATTATCTATTGAGGTTTTGGACTACAAGTGATGCATAGTCCATCCTCAATGAGCAGCAAACACCTGGCATAGTCAAGGCATGACACTGATACAAGTGTGAGAGCCATCAATGTGTAATAAACTTTCTTGAAAAGAATCAGTCCTGATTTTCCACCTTTTTCATGAGTAAACATATGTGCAGATCTCCTCTGCCAGAGCATTAAAAGTTTGTCCATCAGTAGTGTGCACAGATTGGGACTGATTTTCTGATAGTCTAGAAATTGATGGTGACATGGCAAAAAGTGGCTAGTGGCACCACAATCAATGATGACACTACTGGTGTGAGATACAGCATAGGCTTCATAACTGTGCCTGGATGTGATGACAAGTGTGACATTGTTGTTATTGGTGTTGTTAGGTATGTCTATTGTGAAAAGTGTAATTCTCATCTTTTTCTTTGGTTTTAGACTCATCTGCCTTGTCCTTGCCTTTCCCTTTGTGCTTTTTTAACCACCATTCCAGTGCTTCTATAGCTATGCCTCCTCCATCCTCAAACATTGGTTCTTTTGATGTCCATTTTTATTACAGTTATTGCAGTGGCATTTATCTTTTCCCTTTACCTTTGACTTTAGGATCATTTTGGACCTTAGCATGTGCTGCAATCATTGCCTTGTGCTGGAAGTTGACATTTTGTTCAATGGCTGCACCGTTTGCTTTGTCCATATGAAGGTGTTGCTCAGAATTAGTTTTCCTGCAACATGTGCATTGGCAGCAAGCATGATGAATAGCAGTTTGTATGCTGGGGCTAATGATAATGATGTATAAATGTAGCTGATGAATGACACATCAGATAAGGGACAGCCAATCTTGGCCAGATGTTTCCTAATGACAAATATATTAGCAAGATGGGTGCACATATTGATTTCACTATTTTTGATAAAGCTACACATTTGTTGTTTCATAAACACTAGACCAGACATCTGATTCTGTCCTTGTTTAGGTTTTACCATCAAAAATGCACATACTTGACATGCTAGCATTGCAAACTCTGTGCACCTTAGTGGATAAAATAGGTTTTGCACATCTCTGCCCAAATTATTGCAACTTTCTTGGCCATTGCAGCATCCTTGTCCAGCACCTTGTTTTAGAACTTCATGTAATGATTCACCTTGCTTACCATGCTTTCAGCAGTCCTCATTGTGATGGCTGCTGCCATCACTCCCACCTAGATCTTAGTCTGGTTGTCATTCATTGCACAAATTATCTCTGTGTCAATGGATAATACCTTATTGAATACAATGCCTTGGTTGTTGATCAAGGAGTGTCTTTACTGTCTCAGGTCCTAGTTCCATATGCCACTCTGTTCTAAAGATTGTTAGTCATAGGTATCCTTTCAAGTACTGTCTGCTTCAAGGACTCTTCCTTGATCTGAATTTGAGGAGAATGAACTTCTCAATCACTAACTGATAATGGAGTAGTTAGGTGTCCCCAAGTTGTTGCTGGCATTGTCCAGCCACTTGCCAAGCTGAGTACTCCTTATCTTGCTCTCTCTGTTGACAAGGAGTAAATATATTGCTCTTAGCTTCTTGCAATAGCAAGGCTGCCCTCAGTAACAGAGGTAGGTCTGATGTGGAAGGCACATGGACAGTCTCCTCTTTGTCCAATGTTACTTTATTCATCAAAAGCTGTACAGACTTTGTTCTTGCCCCACTTGGCTATATAGCACTATAGTGTAGCCTGACTCATTGAGTCTCATGCATGACATGCTGTTGACATAGGAATTGACTGTCCTACTGGTGCACAAAATACACCAGAAGTTCCTGGAGCCTCCACTTTGAATGACAAATACTGTCTGGGCATGTTCTAGCTTAAGTCTGCTCAGCCAAATACCTTACCTTTATCCACCTTTGGTACTTGAATAATGGGTAATGACTCTATGAATTACCACAGTGATGCTGTGGCTGAATGCACATGTCTTGCCAGTATTTTAAATCTTACAAGCATATCCTGCTCACCTTGCAAAGTGCCTATATTGAGCATTTCTTGACCAGTAGCCTTTTGGGTTGTTCTGGAGGTTGACACAACTTGTGTCAATTTGACCTGTAGTGTGGTTAGGACAATATGGTTATCCTGATCAAAGGGCATTGGTTCTGCTTGTGCTCCAATAATCACACTGGCAGTGCTGTCAATTGAATCAAAGGCCAGAGAAGCTGATGTCAAAGCTGATTAGCTTCAATGACTTGTGGTGTTGAACTCAAGGTTTCTGGAAATATATAAAAGTGCCTTTGAAAAATGTTATAGTTCAAAGATCTTAATGTTCACACAAGACAGAATAGTCCAATGGCTGGATTAAGTGTATTTAGTGTAGAACAACAAAAGATTGTATTATGTAATCAAAGTAAGGAAAGTATAGTAGGAGAGGCTATCAAAGCTTGCCTAGTGTATTATACAAGGCCACTGCAGCCTTAGCTATGTACATTATTTACTTGCATTGGACAGCTAAGCCTTCAAGAGCACAGATGGCAAAGAGCTCAGATTCAAGAACAAAATTCTATTATTGTCTACTTCTGTACCATAGTCTGCTTTCTGTGACAGTGTATCTGGTTTGCCTATGCTCTTTCCTAACTTGTTATGCAGCAAGAAGTCAAAATTGACCAAGTACAAGGACCAGCAAGCCTATGACAAGTCTCAACATACCACCTGACATCCCCTTCAAGGTCAGGCCACCAACAGCAATTGAGCTTCTTTGTAATACTGAAAGTTCATGTGGTCTGTCCAGAGTTCAAACTTGTGCCTTGCATATTTGAAATATTACTGCCATTCTTGAAAGTTGCAAATGATGGAAAGCATCTCCTTACTGTGGATCTTATAGTTGCATCCTACTATATTAAAACTCTTGAAGCAGAAGGCCATGGGATACCACTTGTTATCCTCCTTGGACTATTGCAAGGGAACTGTCTATGTAGTCAAGTCTAAGCAAATCACTGTGATCATTCAGGATACCTGATCTTGGTCTTTTTTTAACTCACACTTCTCCAGCTTGAGGTCGAGCTGATGTTGACAAAGCTGTTCTTGGATAAGGCACATGATTAACAGTAGCAATGGCTTATAGTAAACAGGTGCGGAGTGGTGTCAAATCCACTTTGATGATGTGTAAGTAGTACATAAGAGCCATCTATATTCTGTGTAAAATATGCACAGTTGTAACAGATTGCCCCTTCGGGTCCATTATCCTCGCTTAGTAAATACTCTATATTTTAACAACAGTGGCCATGTTCTCCAGAATGCAGCCTTAAAATTATTGTTTATATGTATTTTATAAGATAACTCTCGTCTTACATTCGCTGGGCACATAGCAGAAATCTAATTACTCGTTTGACTTGCCCAACTCTCTTGCAAATAGCAATAAACTCAGCTCGGCATTGTGGTCACGCGTGAACGGCAAATCTGAAAAGTTTGCAAGTCACGCGGATGAGTGGATGATCGAGACAATTTGAGGCAATTTTCGCTTTTGCTTACATGGAGTAAGACCGACCCCTTCTCTTGTCATGGCTAACGATGTGAAAGTTTATACTGTCAATGGTGCCACTGCTGGCTCTTCATCTTCCTTACCCGACTGGCTTCTTCGCAAACGGGAGGCGAAAGGTAAAGGAAAACGCGCGGTCCGAGAACATGTCGAAGGCACAATCGAGCTTATACAGGGCTTTGAATTCCCCGAAGCCAGCAACCGTCTTAGATCCACACGGGATGGTCATCATATCGTCGCGACTGGGACATATAAACCCCAGATTCGTGTCTGGGATTTGGATCAACTCTCTATGAAGTTTGAGAGGCATACTGACGCCGAAAATGTTGACTTTGTTGTACGTGAGTTGTTCTAACGCTTGAGCTAGTGTATTGAAGCGTTTATCCAATCGAAATAAAATATAGATGCTGTCCGACGATTGGACGAAGTCAATACATCTGCAGAATGATCGAACTATCGAAATCCATACGCAGGGTGGCCATCACTACCGCACACGAATACCACGATTCGGCCGTTCGCTTGCATACCATTTTCCGTCCTGTGATGCCTACGTAGCAGCTTCTGGAAATGAGGTTTACCGTCTTAATCTGGATCAGGGACGCTTCATGAACCCTCTTGTTCTGACGAGTGAAGATGGTGACATACCTGGTGTGAATGTAGTTGACATCAACCCCGCTCACCAACTTCTGGCCTTCGGGATCGAAGGGGGTGGGGCCGTACAATTCTGGGACCCTCGTTCACGGTCTAGTGTTGGTACATTACGGTTGCCAAAGAAAAGGCTCATGCAAGTGGGTGCTGATGCAGCCAACTCTGAGGACCTCTCAGTGACGACTATATCGTCTCGCAATGATGGATTGTCCTATGCTATTGGAACTTCCACAGGTCACACATTATTATACGACATTCGTGCCACGAGACCATTTGCATGGAAGGACCAGGGTTATGGTCTACCGGTGAAGAACGTAGTTTGGATTGACGGTGGAAGCAGGATGGCAGGAGATGGAATGGTCATTAGTGCCGACAAGAAAGTGATAAAAATTTGGGACCGAAATGCTGTATGTTCCATTTTTACCCGATACCGTCAACCATGAGCTGAATGGGACATCAGCCATCGAACAACTTTGCCTCTATCACTCCGGCTAATGATCTAAACGACCTGCACCATGTGCCAGGCAGCGGACTCATTCTAACTGCGAACGAGGGAATTCAGATGGCAACCTACTATATTCCACAACTCGGTCCAGCTCCTGGATGGGCAAGTTTCTTGGAAAATATCACAGAAGAAATGGAGGATTCAGCGACACGGTCTGTATACGAGGACTTCAAGTTCGTGGAACGGGCTGAACTCAAAACGCGAGTATTTTCGTCCTTCATTGTTTTCATCCGTAACCAATTGCCTGATTAGACTTGGCTTGGATCATCTTATCGGTACACCAACGCTCAAGCCCTACATGCACGGTTACTTCGTATCACTCAAGCTCTACGAAACTGCACGCCTCATTGCCAATCCCTTTGCCTATACTGAGCATCGGGAGAAGATGGTCCGTGAAAAGATGGAGAAGATGGCTGAGACTCGTATACGCACCAAAAAAGAGCCCGGCGTCAAGGTCAACAAGGCGCTGGCAGAAAAGATTATGCGAGAAGAGGAGAAGATCAAGAAGAAGGAAGAGCGAAGAAGACAGAAGAAGACAGAGCAAACAGAGGCCGTGGAAGCTGACGAGGCAGAAAAGAAGGAACGACTGAGCGTTCTCAATGATCCCCGCTTTTCCGCAGTGTTCGAAGACAAGGATTATGCTATTGACGAGGATAGCAGAGAATATGCACTACTCAACCCATCAGTAGCGGCTCAGAAACGGAGTGGCACGAGACTGAAGACCGCTGTTGAGGAGGAAGAAGAAGAAAGCGAGAAATCATCTTCAGATGGACTCGGCAGTGGTAGTGACGATGAGAGTGACAGCGAAGACAGCAGTGATGCCGGAGGTACGTCATCCTGTTTTGATTTCCTTTTGGCTTCCTGACCACGAGTCTCTCAGAGTTGACTGGATATGATCCCCGGGTACGACCGCGCCAGGAAAACGTACAATCCGAGAAGACGTTCAGCAGATCTCGTGAATGGAACCGCAACGCGGGGCGTACTAACAACGTTAACCTCGTACCCATGCGCGCACAAATCGATGGCAGTCATACGACCGATAAGAATGCTACCTTTGGTCAACGGCGCATGTCATCCACGGCTAAAAAGCAGCAACCATCCCTAGCTTCTGATTTCCATCACACAACTGATGGTGGTATGGAAATCAGTTGGATGCCTTCGTCGCAACCACGGGATGCAAATGACATGCTGGTGTCAAACGGTGGATCATCAAAGAAAGGGAAAACAAAGCGGCCGGGTGTGGAGTTGTTCAGTGCAGGAATGGAGAAGGGCGGAATTGAGAGTCCGGCCGAGTTGATTGAGAACCAAAGAAAAGGAAGGACACAGAGGAGAAAGGGGGTGCGGAGTGGAAGTAAAAACGCGTTCCGTAAGATGGATGGTTAGTTTGCATGCTTAGTGCCCTACGGAACCGTCAGATTTTTCTGTGAAACGTTGAGGCGTCGATTTTGGCGTGTGGGTATCTCGAGTTGACGCGACTGTTCGTTCGACTTCGCTGTTGTTATGAACGGTTGCTTTTTGACAAAGAAAGAATGATCAATCTGAGGACACGTCTGGACCAGTTGTCTCGGGCGTGCCATTTCCATCTTTGTAACATAACTGGTAATCAGACAAGAGGTGATATTGGAGCTGGGACAACGTCTGAAAGCCTAGATAGTGACCTTTTCTGCTGATCAAACATACTCTGGTTGGGAGACTTGATGCCCTAGGTTTTTCAACATTCCAAGAAGTATTATTCAAGAAGTATTATCGTCTTGTCTCAATCTTTGCCCTGCAGACCCCGAAGTAGTCGGAGGATGGAGAATTATTTGTGTTAAAACAAGTTTTCACGAAACTAATGAATAGTTCGCGCCTGATCACATGAACCGCAATACCTGAAAGAGGACTCTTGAGATTAGGTACTCACCACATCTTAGACTCTCCTCAGATAAGTACGGCAGTCACAGAGTGAGAGGAACTCACCACAAACAGAGAGCTCTTCAGGGCGCGATTTCGAACTTGTTACTTCGCATTCACATCAGAACTCCGTTCATCGCACGCATGCTGCTCATCTGGGCTACCTGTTAGATATCATGAGTGCTCATGGTATGCAACGAGTCTTCCTTCCCACGCGCTGCCCCTATTACACTGTCTGGGACCGAGCGCGAGATCGTCCATTGCCTGGAGGAGTTTGTTGAAGAGTTCAGGAGGGGCAGGAAATCTAAGGCCCTCACCATCACACAAATTGTCAGCACTGCAAACATGTCCACCTTGCCAGCTGACATCCGACAGGACTCCATTTATGAGTTACTGGATTTGTCCTCACTCCTCTGGCTAACAAGGGTTGATGGCGTAGTTTATTGCATCTGTCTGACACACAGAAAGTCCTCAGTTCAAACCTGGGTTGACTCAGTGTCTGTGACTATACAGAAGCATATTATGTGTTTTTGGGCCTATGTGTGCCATGACACTTGATCTACGCCCCGGATGACCTCGTCTATTGATGCAACTTTGGGTTATGTGGCATTGTCGATCAATCCAAATCGGATATCGGATCTCCCTTGCAACTTCCTTGAACAAATGCAAGGACAACAGTTGCCTTTGTCCCTTCGCACAAGAAACCAAGACGATAATCATTCTGTATCATCTTGGCCTCAGTCTCTTTTGTCCGTTAAAGACCACATGTTTCTGGTAAGGAGTGTCTTGTTCATATAGCGCGACATCTTGTCCCAAGGATACCGTGAAAATACTCCCAACACCTAAGAAGTATAATACCTTTTCCTGGGATTTATTCTCTGACTAGTCTTTTCCTGTGCATCTATATGATACTCCTGTTCCTGTGCATCTATATGATACTCCTGTTCCTGTGCATCTATATGATACTCCTGTTCCTGTGCATCTATATGATACTCCTGTTCAAGATACAGCCACATCTTGTAATTTTCAACTCTTGAAACACTTTATAAATGGTTGAATGGTTGTTATGCTTGGAGCTTAAAACACAGACTCATACAACATCCGATTCCTCCACCCAGAAGTGCAATCCCAACTGTGAACATCTGTAACTATTGAAACTCTCTTGTCTGCAACCCATCTCTCCAAAATAGGCAGAAATTTACAAAAAGTTTGTAAGTCTCAAAAGTCATCGCAACAGCCCGCAACAAGTGTTGTGACTGTCGTGCTTGATCTACCACGTGTTTTTAGCGGATTCTTCCTTCACTATGTCTTAAAAAGGCCGGATCCTGCCAAGCTTTACTTCAGCCAACTGATCAGTGCAGAAACCTGCCTGGGCTTTCTTCAGAATCATCCGAGTCTGAAATCCATATCTGTCATCCTGGATGTGCCAGGTGACTTGGAACGTTTCAAAGCGGAAAATCCTGTCAATGCACCCAACCTTGAACGTCTCCGTATTTTAAGCCAATTCCACCTTTCACAAGAGTTCCTTGATGCAATTGATTGTCCACAGTTTCTCTTACACTGGAGCGGTGTGCCGAGACAATAGATGATCTTGAGAGCTTAGAATATTATGGCTTTACAAGCCTCGTAAAGAGATTTCGTTGCTGTCTCAAGTCATTAGTACTCTCGAACATGTTCCCATTGGCCGACAAACTCAGGAGGTTTCTCGAGTTAGAGTATACACAGCAACTTGAGAAGCTTTGGGTTGATGACCACCGGGATAATATTGCCAACAAACATGATCCATCCATTACAGACCAGGTCTTGGACATTTTGGCTGACGAGGTTGTCTATCGGTGTCCAAGACTCAATGAGGATTATCACCCTGTCATTCTAAGGATGGCCAATTCATAAAGCTTTTTTGACTGCGATCAAAGGCCAGCCCTTTATTCATCCTTACCTATTCTTACGACTCACGACAAAAGCATCCAATAGATTGTGAAGCATTCGCAACCATCAAGCGTGGAAGACAACGGCATGCTGTGAAGGAGACAGAGGGAACAGGAAAGTGATGGTAGCCTTGGATTTGATTAATCATGATTACTGAAAACCCGAACAACTTCTAAACCTTGTTCTCTCGCTGCTCTATCAATCTTAATATGATTCCCACGCCAGAAATATGACCAAAGCTCAACACGTTTGAGCCCATGAGAATACCGAGATGAGATCATACGTGCAAAAAGACCATCGTAAAAAAAATCTTGATATTGATTGTGAATAGATAAGGGAAACGCTGAGCTGGATGATCACCGTCAATATTCCATGTCAGCCTCCTTGTGTTGAGGATTATGGACTCCTGCACCCGTACGTCATATTTTGGATAACGAAGTGACATTTCCTTTTATAGATACTTCTCGATTATTTCCTTGCGCTCCCCTGGAGGTCAGTGCAATCGGTATTTGCTAGTCTTTTGAAAACCTTAAAATATTTTACTACTTATTTTTACAATACACAGAAAGCCACCCTCAGTCGTTACTACGCATATACTTGTGTGACTGAGGGTGAGCACACTACTTATCACAGCGTAACAACTCGTACTCATTACACCTGTAGACTAAGACATCTGTATTTGTCTGCAGGTAATATAGTCGTACTACGCATATACTTCTGTGACTGAGGACTAAGACATCTGTATTTGTCTGCACCTTGCAACTTCATTGGTCAAATTTAATGAGTAAGCTTTAGTGAGCGTATGGAGCGAAATCATTGCAATTCGAGAAAGCTGCTGAGGTCACGAAGGTGCCGGCCATACTATGACGTTATTGCAGAGATTGTTAAGTGATGAAGTGTGCAACCAGAACGGCCAATGAGCCGCTCAAGACTAGAGGAATCCTTGGGTCTGGGTAAGTGGAGTGTATTCAAGGATGGAAGGGTGAGGGCATCGAAGAACTCCGCGGGGTCATCACCATACCGAAAGTCGGCAGAAACTTTTCCCCTTGCATCGACAACTCTGGCTAAAAAGAGACGCTCCGTTCCTTCGCGATCTTTCTTCATCAACAGACTACAAAATTTCTTCTCGAACGCCGTTGGAGGCCAATCCCTGCGAGCTGGTGGCGCAACGTTTTTGGACGAGGCAGGCGTTGCACCCCACCTAATTCAAGCTGTCGGCGCTAGTCGATTCTGATGCACACCCTAGCCCTTCGTAGGAACAGTGACAACATTGCATATTGATTTTTACCACCCATGACAAATTCATACTACAGAATTGAACACCTCTTTCTTCTCATATTACTACAAGCTCGGACATCTCTTTCCTTTTTCTACAGACTTGGACATCTCTCTCTTCTTTCTTCAATGCTACAGACTCGGAAATCTCTCTCTTCTTTCTTCACAACCACGAGCAAACACATTAGCTTTCCTATTGGATACGGACATCTCATCCTTTCAGTACAGGCTTGGACCTCTCATATCTTCCCCTCTCTCGTTCTTTAGCAGACATGGACCTATCATCCCTCCCCAGCTTATGTTATTGCCTTCCCGAGCTCATACACTGCCTCACTCTTCCCCTCTGCACAGCACAGCCGCAATTTCATTAGGAGTTAGCCGTACATGGTTGGTTGGTGGGAATAACAGAGAACCGCGCGTGGGACAGGCCCCAGGGCCCTTCCGATGCAACACGGTCATTTCAGCTACACTCCGATGCGCGTGAACTCAAGTCATTGGTTGTGTTAAGACAAGTTTTCACGAAACCAATGAATAGTTCGAAGTCGCGCCTGATCACGAGGACTCTGATAGACTTAGGTACTCACCACATCTCAGACTCCTCTTCGGGTGAGTGCGGCAGTTATAGAGTGAGAGGAACTCACCACAAACAGGGAGCTCTTCAGGGCGCGATTTCGAACTTGTTACTTCGTGTTTACCCACCCTCCACTACCCTTGTTGTTCCACATATCATGTAGTAGCCGTACATGGTTGCATGGTTGGTTGGCGGGAATAACAGAGAACCGCGCGTGGGACAGGCCCCAGGGCCCTTCCGATGCAACACGGTCATTTCAGCTACACTCCGATGCGCGTGAACTCAAGTCATTGGATAAAGATTAGGTTAAGGTAGACCAGACGTGGACAGAATTGGGAAGTGAAACTGAAGTCATGTTAAACCATGTTTCGTAAACCTTTCGCCTGTATATCTAGAGGACATATATTCAGACACCGAAAAAGAGAGAAAGAATACACATGTAATCCTTGGTAAATCGAGCCCCTACCATGCAATTGTAATAACACGATGCAAAGAATAACCTCTAAACTGACGCAACAATCTCTTTCGCCGGCTTCACTGCAATCTTCACCGCATCCTTGCTGTTCATCTTGTCTAAAGCCTTCTGATAATCCTGAATAGTGTATGTATCTGTAACCTGGACAATGTCAGCTTCGAAGAAATGCCGTCTCAAACTCCGATAAACTCACCATGCCTTTCACCCGGACTTTGCCACTATCGAGGTATTCCACTGCACGAGGAAAGCAGTGAGTCTGCGCAAATGAGCCGATAATCTAGAATGAAGTTTGATTCAAAATTCTGAAAGAACGATTCACAACGAACTTTAATCTCATCGCCGAGAATCTTCGAGGGTGACCAATGGACCAGAGCATCATTCGAATATACACCGTAGATTAAGAGCGTACCGCCTCTCCTCACGTAGTTGATGGCGTCATTGACGATTTTTTCGGATCCTGTTGCTTCAATCTAACAAGGATAAGAGGCTGAGAAGACTGAGGATACACGTATTGTTTACCACGACATCGAAACCATACGGATACGTCTTCTTGAGCTCCGCCCATTGAGGCTCCGGGTTTGTTCGATCTAACTCGACATATTGGTCACCACAGTCGAGCACCCGAGCAACTCGAGTTTTTATGCTTTTGTTGGCAGCGATAACAACATTGGATGCACCATTTAGCTTCAAGAGTTGGGCAAGAATGAGGCCTGGTGGCGGTTCTCCAGATATAGACCAAGTCAACTAAGCTTGCTTACCAGTTGGTCCGGCGCCCAAGACCAATGCTTCGACACCAGCAGGGACATTCAGCTTGTCTAATCCATGAATGGCACAAGAGGTAGGCTCTATGAGTGTTGCCTCTTCGTCAGTCAGGTTGTAAATCTTGTATACTTTTCTTCCTGCTCTAGTCGGACTGAGTTTTGTGTAAGGCTTGGATAACAACAATGCCTCACACCGCAACATATTCCGCAAAACCACCTGCAATTGTCACACCCAAACTATTGAAATTCTCGCACAACACGTGTTGTCCGCGGCGACAGAAAAAGCAGTTTTCGCACTGCTCATAATTAGAAGAACGATTTCTAAATAATCAGTACGTACAAGAACTGTGGGATCAACGACGACGCGATCACCAATAGCAAGACCGCAGACTAATTTTCCCTGGTCAGTAATTGTGCCCACGATCTCATGCCCTGGCACAATCTGAAAACCATGGAATCAGATATGTTTGAACGGGTGCGCTGTGTTCTGGAGCTCACCGGAAAACGAGAAAAGAATTGTCCCTGGTTAGGATGTTTTCAATACTTGGTGAGACTGGTCAGACATGAGAAGCACTGACCTCAGCCAAATGGTGATCCGTGCCGCATACACCGCAGCAAGATACTGGAACTCAGAACAGTGCTCATCAAAAAGCGATTCAGTACATAATTACCTCTGATAAGGACTTGATCGTCTGTGATTTGAGGAATTGGGGTCCTGATGATTTCCAGTTTGCGGGGCTTACAAATTAGATATCGTTAAAGTTGGGTGACGCAGGAAGAAGTTCCCTACGGCCTTGAAGCACGCTGCTTCCATGGTGAAAATTCAGATGAACGAGTGATTAAGACAGTGGAGAACAAGGGACCAGCCGATCTTCGGGGGGAACGGGCCGTCACCGGAAAGGCGAGAAGAGTGACTTGAAAGAGCACAGCGAGGACGGATCAAGACCCTGGACAACCGGATAACCGGGGTTAGGCTTACGGCCGAATTGGTTTAACGAAAGACTGAGAAGTTAGAACAAATAGACATGTTCGGTCACTTTAGCCGCGCAGGGTTGAGCAGGGTCACTTGGTCACAGATCCAAACAATCTTATCTTATCTACGGTTCGGCTCCCACATGGAACTCAGTTATTTTCCTTATTTTCCTATCCTGCCAAAACCAACGGCGAGCTCGATGATTTCAACGGCGGACAAGATAAGTAACGAGACATTGATTAGATCATAAACGACGATCTGGGTTACAAGAACCATCTACCCTGCGTTCAACCGCGGTAACCACAATCCGGATGATATATTTACTATGAATAACTTGCGGAAAGGTCTAAATTTGGTCATTATGTACCAATGAGCTCAGACATAGATGAAATGTGAGGGCTCGCTGAACTTGTCCTAGACCTAAGTTTATTCATCCCCGTGTTAAGGCATGGTTGGCATGTGACCTGAGAAATTCATCAGAAGGGCACTTTTCGAAAAGGTAAAAAGAAATCCATAGCCCACCGCGAGGGTCGAACTCGCAGCCTTCAGATGCCCTAGCCAATACCATAAGAGTCTGACGCTCTATCCGATTGAGCTAGGCGGGCGACATGCGACATGATAGACCTTACCAGAGTGTCAGAGGAGTGAAGCAGAACGACGAAGACGCTCAGGGTTTAAGCGAAATCTAAGCTTCAAGCTTCAACAATGGGTTGCGAACACTGGAGATGGAAATCCGCGTTTCGAAATTTTGATACACTTACTGTTAGCATTCGGAGGTCGGGAGGCTTCGGCTACATATCTTCGGTCGAATCCGGTCGATAAGATATGGAGCAAAAGTGATGTCCACAAAAATTTGTCCGGCTAGATCTGATATATCATAAACAAATGGCGGACGAACGTCTTGCCAGAGTTGTGGCAAGATTGCAGAATCTGCCTTCTATCTCTCTTCCTACTGATTATCCAAGACCTACAGGTGTTAACAAAGTCATCGAGGCAGCCTATGTCGCACAACTTTCAGAACAGACATCACTGAGCTTGCTCAAACTTGCACTCTACAGTGAAAGCGAGAATGGAGACGATGACGATAATGTCGACGAAAATAGACCCTCGGCGTTTCATCTCTTGTTGGCAGCGTTCACTGTGTTGTTGCATCGTTACACTGGCGACACTGATGTTGTAATTGGTTCCTCTTCCGCGACTGAACGAGATCCTCTGGTCCTACGCTTATCAGTAGAGCCGACAGATCCGTTCTGGGCCGTCGTGCGACGCGTGCAGCAGGTCGAACGAGAGGCCGAAGGGGACGCGGTGCCCTTTGAAGCTCTTATCAAGGAACTGAACAAGGGCAAGGACGAAGGCCTCGAATCTCCTATCTTCCGTGTTCGTTTCTTCGACGAAACGGACAAGCCGCAAGACACCTTCATTCTATCAACAAGTCTGACCTCTGATCTCACAATCTTTGTTACCCGATCCCCAGTCTCGACTCGCTCCGCCTTGGCTCCGCAAATATCTCTCCGTATCATCTACAACTCCCTTCTCTTTACCTCGAGTCGTATCACTTGGATCATTGATCAACTTTCAGTTCTCCTGCGCAAGATTGCCGCGGTCCCTCTTTCACCCATAGGCTCTATACCTCTTCTCACACCCGCACAAAGAGCCAAGCTCCCCGACCCGACTGCTGATCTTAACTGGTGTGGATGGAAGGGGGCTATCACTGATGTCTTCTCGCGGAACGCCCGTCAATGGCCAGACCGGCCTTGCGTCATTCAGAGCATTCCAGCTGCATCGTCAACTGGCGTCCAGGAGCGCGTCACTTTCACATACAGCCATATCTTACATGCTGCAAATATCCTTTCTCACCATCTAATCAAGGAAGGTGTTCAGAGGGAAGAGGTTGTCATGATTTACGCTCATCGTAGCGTCGACCTGGTCGTTGCTGTCATGGCTGTACTCAAAGCTGGTGCTACGTTCTCGGTTATCGGTCAGCTCTCAAGTTTGATCTCTTGTTCCTCTTCCTGAATCTAACTACTCAGACCCCGCCTACCCTGCTTCACGGCAGATCATTTACCTTAGAGTCGCCCAACCACGTGCATTAGTCGTTCTCAAGGGCGCTGGAACCATTAGCCCTCCAGTTCGCGAGTTTCTGTCCGCTGAGTTGAAGATCCGCGTTGAGGTCCCTGCACTGGAGGTCCTTCCCGAAGGTGGTATTGCCGGAGGGATTGGAGCAAGTGGAGTAGATGTGCTTCAGCCTCACTTGTATCTTGCTGACATCGATCCTAATGTCACCATCGGGCCGGACAGTGTCGGCACTCTATCTTTCACCAGTGGAAGTACAGGCATCCCTAAGGGCGTGAAAGGGCGTCACTTTAGCTTAACTCATTTCTTCCCGTGGATGGGTGAACGGTTCGGTTTGGATGAAAACTCCAAGTTCACCATGTTGAGCGGCATTGCCCATGATCCCATCCAACGTGACAGTGAGCGTCTTCGCCTCGTCGTGCAAGCCATACTCTAATAAATATAAGTGTTCACCCCTCTCTTCTTTGGTGCGCAGCTGCACGTCCCCACAGCTGACGATATCGGCACCCCAGGACGTCTAGCTGAATGGATGGCTGATAGCGAAGTCACCGTGACCCATCTCACTCCTGCTATGGGTCAACTTCTCTCGGCACAAGCCACGCGCCAAATTCCTTCACTCCGCAATGCTTTCTTCGTTGGTGATGTGCTCACCAAACGTGACTGCCTTCGTCTTCAAGCGCTTGCTGCAAATGTTCGTATCATCAACATGTACGGGACGACAGAGACTCAACGCGCGGTTTCGTACTTCGCCATCCCTTCAATCTCTGAAGACTCCACCTTCCTCACTACACAGAAGGACATCATGCCTGCCGGTGAAGGAATGATCGACGTCCAATTACTAGTTGTCAATCGCAACGACAGAAACATTCCATGTGCTATTGGCGAGGTCGGTGAGATCTATGTCCGCTCTGGTGGTCTCGCAGAGGGTTACCTCGATGTCGACGCGACTACTGAAAAGTTTGTAAACAATTGGTTCTCCGCCAACATATCTCCACGGAGAGATACTATCCTGCACCCAGTTGAGGGCCTCGCTGGCCCTGAATCGCGTTACTGGAAGGGAATTCGCGACCGCATGTATCGTTCTGGAGACCTAGGACGCTATTTACCCAGCGGCGTCGTGGAGTGCACCGGGCGTGCAGATGATCAGGTGAAGATTCGGGGTTTCCGGATTGAACTTGGCGAGATCGACACGCATCTCAGCCAACATCCGCTTGTACGGGAGAATGTAACACTAGTTAGGAGAGATAAGGATGAGGAGAAGATTCTCGTCAGCTATTTCGTGCCACTTGATGCACCGGACCTCCAGGCATATGCGAGCGATCTCCAGGAGGAGGAAGAGGATAAGGGTTTGGTGAGGGGTATCCGCAGGTATCGGAGACTGATTAAGGATATCAGGGAACATCTGAAGAAAAAGCTGCCGAGCTACAGCGTACCAACGCGTGAGTGATCCATTCAATTTGACTTGTAGACAATGAAACCAACTTTGATTCAGTTTTCGTTCCGCTAAAACGTATGCCTTTGAACCCCAATGGCAAGATCGACAAGCCAGCCCTTCCTTTCCCGGACACAGCGAGTGCAGCAACGACAACAGCACAGGTGGAAAAGAGCTCCTCGACAGAAGAGACTATGCGTGCAATTTGGGCGAGCTTACTTCCCAATGCACCTCAGCCTATACCATCGGACGAGAGCTTTTTCGATTTGGGGGGTCATTCCATACTGGCGACACGCCTGATCTTTGAAATTCGCAAGGTTTTCGTTGTCAACGCCCCCTTAGGCCTAGTCTTCGACGAACCGACGATTGCTGGTCTCGTTCGTGCCGTTGATAACCTTCGTGATGCAGACCTTGGATTTGAGACAGCAAATGGTACCCCACCTACACCTGGTGCGCCTAGTATCAAGGCTGTTCCTGTCGCGGTCGAGTACGGACAGGATTATAACGAGTTACTTCCTCGACTTGAAGCTTCTTACCCACCTCTCCCTTCTGATTTCTACCAACGTCCACTTACTGTGTTTCTCACTGGTGCCACTGGTTTCTTGGGCGCTTTCGTCCTACATGACCTTCTTTCTCGAGAGGCAAAGGTTCATAAAGTCATATGCCTCGTTCGTGCCTCCACTTCGGAAAAAGGTCTAGCGCGGTTGAAGGAGGGATCGACAGACCGAGGTGTTTGGAGCGATGCATGGGTGTCATCCGGGCGGCTAGAGGTGGTTACGGGAGACCTTAGTTTGGAGCTGTTCGGACTCGGACAGGTCACTTGGGATCGCGTCGCTCATGAAGCTGACGTTGTGCTTCACAATGGAGCACTGGTGAGATTTTTCTCGTTTGAATTGACATCGATTTTCATCGCTCTTAGGTGCACTGGGTCTACCCGTATGAGAAACTCCGGGCGGCTAATGTCATTGCAACGCTAACAGCAATCACACTGGCTTCGACTGGGAAACCGAAGAACATGGTGTTCGTGTCGTCAACTTCAGCTATAGACACCGACCACTATGTCCAACTTTCTGAATCGCTATCACGTGGGAGATCTCCGTATTCTGGCGTACCAGAAAACGATGATTTGGAGGGTGCTAGATCTTCACTCAAGACAGGTTACGGCCAAACCAAGTGGGTGTCTGAGAAACTACTCTTTGAGGCTGGCAAAAGAGGTCTCAATGGACACATTGTACGTCCTGGATACGTTGTGGGAGATTCTCGCACAGCAGGTGAGCCCGTCCTTCTTGGTGTCGCTAGTTGTTTTTTGACAGATTTTTTTTTTTAATTGCTGTGAAGTCACAAACACCGATGATTTTATTTGGCGATTAGTCAAAGGATGCATCCAGCTCGGTCTTGTGCCAGACATGAACAATACTATCAACATGGTACCTGTCGACCATGTAGCCCTTTGTACGACTTTATCAGCAATATCTCCTCTCCCCAAAGCTTCAATGTCCGTCCTTCACATCACTGCTCGGCCGCTACCCACTTTCAATGGCATGCTGTCATCGCTGAAACAATACGGGTACGAGACAGAGCCCTGCGAATATGTCGTGTGGAGGCGAAAGCTGGAGCAGCACGTCATGGAAGTTCAAGATAATGCACTATTCCCTCTGCTCCATTTCGTCCTTGACGATCTCCCAACGAGCACT
The DNA here is from genome assembly GCA_003313055.1 of Termitomyces sp. MG145. Classification (NCBI taxonomy): domain Eukaryota; kingdom Fungi; phylum Basidiomycota; class Agaricomycetes; order Agaricales; family Lyophyllaceae; genus Termitomyces; species Termitomyces sp. MG145. Next base: position 14,006 of record QGOB01001004.1, on the reverse strand, counting down.
AAAGCACCGGACCTTGATGATACGAATACTGCCACATTATTGCAGCAACATTCGGGTAGGGATCTTGCGACGACGGTTTCGGAACCACTCATGGGATTGTATATCGCTTGGCTTGTTGCCGCTGGGTTCCTCCCGCCACCCCCTCTTAAATCGCCGAAAAAGCAGCTGCCGCTTTTGGTAAATGCCGGTGCGGTCAAGGCCGCCGGACGAAGCGGCGCGTAAAACATGCGAGTGTTTTTGAAAAAAAAAAAAAAGACAACTAACAACAAAAAAAAATATGGAATGTGATTGATGTTTTTTTTTTTTCTTTCATGTCTCGTGCCCCCATCCTATACGTTTACAACACGCCGAATGAAACCCACTTCTGGCTGATGTAAAAGCTTACGGCCTTGGAGTCGGGGCTTACGGGCTAACGTCGGGTGGTTTTTTTTTTTTGTTAACTCCAGTTGTTAAGGGTTACGTTGGGGTTAATGCTTGTCGTCACGGTCTTGTAACACTGATCATCTCAATCTAATATCAATCAAACTTTTGTGTCAATCTCTGCTCATTGTCGTAAATGAGATCTGTGACGACATGTGACTCATCCTATACAACCTAACCATAAGCTCAACTCCAGTCCGGAAGGGCCCTTACGTAGTCAACAACATCTACATATCCCACGTTACAGCTCCATTGGGGATGAATATGGAAAATGGAAAATGGAAGATGGAAGATGAAGATGAAGATCGAGATGGGCGATGCACCGTACACCGGATCTTCATTATGTCGTGCTATGTTAAAAACGTGACCCTTCCGTTCTCCCGCGTAGATCGAACATCGAACTAAGAAGATTTTTTTACGGCGGTCCAAGACCTCGATGTAAAAAAAACCCCTATTACTGAGCTCACAGCTTGCGCGGGATGATGACTGATGATGAATGTACTGGGGTGCCTACCGGACCGATTGACGTAAAGAGCTTGCTGTTGAAAAATACGATGGTCAGAAACATTGATTTTTGTACAAGTATCTGGGTATGTAACAATCTATTCATGTTTTTCTTTTTCCTTGTTCGAGCGCGGGGAACGCCGAGAGGGGGGGTGATGCAGATCAAGCACACTTGGTAGAATACTCCCGAGGTGAGAGCCTCACCCATAGAGTGTGGCGCTCTTTGCGAGGAGAGGAGATATCATGGTCTCAGTACACCGAGAAGGAATGGGAATATCATTAACTACTGGATTGCTCTGAGGATAGGTGTTATAGGTTTCTCCACCGTGACTGAGCGCTGAGCGCTGAGCTGTTGAGCGCAAGGCACTCACCAACGGCCCGCGTGTTGCAGGCAGGGATCGTAATACATCATTTCCAAAGTGCATGTGTTGTGACAAGGGTGTGCGCAGGATCTCCGTTCAGCTCAAAGTCAAAAGTTGTGTAGCATGCTTATTTTTGTACGGATCGCCTTGTATCATAGTGCGCCCGCCTCACGAGTAGCAGGCACAGCTCAGGCACTAAAACTATGATATGATACGCGGGGTTGTTCATTTATACGCCGGCGTGGAACCGGAAGACTTTTTATCACATCTCCTCTGGGTTGAGGAGATGCACTGCGCATGCAAGGCGTCTGGATTTGAACTGTAGCCAACACTAGGAAAAGGATCCGGGATAAGCTCGGAATAAGTGGATGCATATATGTGTATTTATATATTAACAAATGAACTGTTTCAGATAAATACTGAAACTAGCATATGTACATGGTAGATCCGATCATATTGGATCAATTTTTGTTTAGGGGGGGCGGTGATGACGGGTTTGGTTATGCCTTGAAAATTTTTAGAGTTTGCGTCGGTGCGTGAACAAAGGTTCACTATTACTCTCGCGGGTTATGTGGATGGGTAGCCGGGGCGGGCTGATAAGCGCCCGGCTTGGATACAAAATTAACTTGACGCCGAGAAATGTGTGTTTTCAATTAGTAGGAAGAGGTTGGCAGTGCTGTAAGGTCCCGGTGGTACCGAGGTAAAGTGCAGGTCGATGTGCATAACAGGATGCATGCAAAGTTGGTTTGAGTTTTGGACGGCAATAATGAATGATGACTGGTGGCACGTGACCGAGATAATAAAAAGAGTGGTGATACTTGAGACTCGCGCAAATGCTGGGCCAACTGCGGGCGTTGCTTCGGCCGTTGGCCATCAAGGCAGCGTACAATCCAATCGAGACAATTGTTTTCTTTTCAATTGTAGGGACTCTTGCGTACTTTCACATTCTCAATGCAATCAAGCACTCTGCCTTTTTGGCGCCGTCGGCCGTGCCGTCGCTGCGACCTGCGCATGTTGCACTCAAGCATAACGGCTGGCAGGCTGTGCGTGAACACGTCTGGGCTTATCCTGGCCCTCACGCCGTCGCTCTCGACGTCCAGCAGCTTGTATTTGCTCATCCCGTTATTGCCGACCTCACGTCCCAGATTGCTGCCGCTGCCTTGTTCAGCCACCTCAACGACTCGTCTCTGACGCTTGCTGTTCCTGCCGCCTCACTTGCGCCTATGCTTGGTTCTCTTCTGCCTGCGTCGTCTTTTCGCGTTCTGCATGCTGCTGCCGCTGAGCCTGTCATCGGAGACACGTCTTCGCCGAAATGGATCGCGTACGCTTTCCGCGCGCTCGTGATCCGCTTCTACACGCTCGCAAAGATGGCAGACTCTCTCGACATTCTGCTGATTCTCCTCGGCTATGTCCTCATGCACTTCACCTTTTACCTCCTCATAATCCGCTCCCGCGCTCTCGGATCAAACTTTTGGCTGCCCGCCGCCATCCTCAGCAGCTCCATCCTCGCCCTCCTCCTCAGCACCCCCATCGCACTCTTCCTTCGCATCCCCATCGACCCCGTCGCTCTCACTGAAGCTCTCCCATTCCTCGTCTGCACCGTCGGCTTTGACAAACCACTCCGTCTCGCCCGCGCCGTCTTCCAGCATCCCCATCTCACGACTCCTCCCTTTGCACTCTCGTCTATCCAGGCCGCACAGGCCATGCCCCTCAAACCCGCCGCTAAAATCCTCACAGAAAGCCTCTCCCTCACCTACCCACCCATCATCCGCGACTACATTCTCGAAATCGCCGTCCTCCTCGTCGGCGCCAACTCCAAAGTCGCCGGTCTCAAAGAAGTATGTGCCCTCGCCGCCCTATTGCTGGCCGTCGACTGTCTCTTAATGTGTACCTATCTCGTCGGCGTCTTGGGCGTCATGATCGAGGTGTGTGTGTGTGTGTGTGATCGTCTTTCTCACGTCTATTTACCCTTTTAATCTTGAAAGGTCAGGCGCATCCAAGCCCTCCACGACATTTCCAAATCCCGCTCCCCCCTCACACGCTCACGATCCAACTCCATCTCCTCCTCCTCTTCGTCATACAGCCGCAGCCGCACACCGTCCTCATCCCACCCCGGCACCCCGCATGCTCTCCGCCCCACCAAATCCGCTCTCGTCCATCCCCCGCCGCCGCCTACATGGCGCGATTATCTCCTCGGCGTCAAAGGCTCCTTGATCGGCCAGGCTCACAAATCATCAAAGGAAAAGGACAAGGAAAACCCAGTCGCACGACTCAAGCTCTTGCTCATCATTACCTTCCTGAGTCTTCATATTCTGAACCTCATCACCCCTTTGGCCCCCAGCGCGTTGGTGGCCCACCACCCCGTGCATTACCACGCCCATCAGGGGTTGTTGGCGCAAGAGACGAGGAGAGAGAGGATGAAGAAGGCGGTGCCGCGTGTGGATGTGGGTGAGGCGAATGTAAGAACTTTGTTAGGCATCATTGCTTCGTCGCCTGGAGAAGACGAGCTCGTCGTGCGTGTGTCTGCGCCTCTGTACGTCCAGGCTCTTTCCCTCCCTTCTCCGTCCTCTCCATCCTCTACTTCTCTCACTACCCACACTACGTCGTCGTCCTCTGAAAAAACCCAGGCGCAGACGTTGGAGGGATTCATGGACTCGTGGACGCGCCTAGTTGGAGACCCGGTTATGAGCAAGTGGATCGTCGTGGGGTTGGCGATTAGTATCATGTTGAATGGCTATTTGATCAAGGGTATTGCGGTCGGTGCGGGTGTGGGGATGGGTGTGGGGATGGGAGGCGTCGGCAAGGCGCTGAGGTTCGAGCCCGAGGCCGGGGCCGAGGCTGAGGCTCGGGTGGATGAGGATGAGGAGAAGGAGAAGCAAAAGCAAAAGCAAAATGAAAACGAAAAGAAAAAGGGAGGAGAGGAGAGAAGGACGTTTACGCTTGAGGATGTGGATAGGCGGTTACAGCAGGCGAGGTTGAAGGTGCCTGTGACGAGTCCGAGCTCGGATGTGCAGTCAGAGTCTACGAGTACGACTACGACGGCCGTGTCGACGCCGCCGCCGCCGCCTTCTTCTTCTTCTCCCATCAAGGTCCCAGAAACGGGACCGACACGGCCTTTTGACGACCTAGCGCGGTTATACGACGCAGGAGAGGGGATGCACGGCAAGGCGGAGGTGCTGGCGGGTATGACGGACGAGGAAGTCGTCCTGCTCGTCCAGCGAGGCAAGATCCAGGCATATGTGCTTGAAAAGGTGTTGAGCGGCGGAGAGGCTGGGTGGGGCGTTAGGCAGGCTGAAGTGGGGAGGGCTGTGAGAGTGCGTAGGGCGGTTATGTGTGAGTCGTGTTTTTTTTCCCGGATGCTGATGCTGATGCTGATGCGCGTGATCTCTTTCTCCCCTCTCTCTCCCCTTGCCCTCTCTCACTACTACTACACTCGCCATCAACACGCCCCCCACCAGCCCGCGCATCAAGCACCAAGACGCTCGAACACTCACTCGTGCCGTACGAAAATTACGACTACACCCGCGTGCTCGGTGCGTGCTGCGAGAACGTCGTAGGGTACATCCCCTTGCCGCTGGGCATCGCGGGGCCGCTGCTCATCGACGGGGTCTCGTTCCCCATACCGATGGCGACGGCCGAAGGCACGCTCGTGGCGTCCACGTCGCGCGGCTGCAAGGCGCTGAACGCGACGGGCGGCGTGCGGACGGTGATCACGCAGGACGGGATGACGCGCGGGCCGGCGATTGAGTTCCCGTGCGTGGAGGAGGCCGCGCGCGCGCTGGAGTGGATACGCGGGGAGGGGTATGCGGAGATGAAGAGGGCGTTTGATAGCACGTCGAGGTTTGCGAGGCTGAGGGACGTGAAGGGCGTTATGGCGGGGCGCACGGTTTTTGTGAGGTTCGCGACTGCGACGGGGGACGCGATGGGCATGAATATGATTAGTAAGGGCACGGAGAAGGCGCTTGAGGTTATGCAGGGGGAGTTTAGGGGGATGCAGGTGCTTGCGCTGTCGGGGAATTATTGTACGGATAAGAAGCCTGCTGCCATTAATTGGATCGAGGGAAGAGGCAAGAGTGTGGTTGCGGAGGCTGTTGTGAGCGGCGACGTTGTGAGGAGCGTGTTGAAGACGACGGTTGAGGCGCTGTGTAATTTGAATGTGAAGAAGAATTTGGTGGGGAGCGCCATGGCGGGGAGTATTGGGGGGTTTAATGCGCATGCGGCGAATATTTTGACTGCAGTGTTTTTGGCGACGGGTCAGGATCCCGCGCAGAATGTGGAAAGTTCGAATTGTATGACGTTGATGGAACCGTGAGTCCCTCCTCTTCTTCCTCCTATTCGCTGGTTAACGACGAGCCCTCACCCGCAGGACGAACCAAGGCAAAGACCTGCTCGTGAGCGTCACCATGCCCTCGATCGAAGTCGGCACCGTCGGCGGCGGCACAGTTCTCTCGCCTCAGCAGGGCGTGCTTGAGATGCTTGGGATCAAGGGCGCGCATCCGACGGAGCCCGGTGCGAATGCGCAGAGGCTCGCGAGGGTTATTGCAGCGGCGGTGATGGCGGGCGAGCTGTCGTTGCTCGGGGCGTTGGCGGCGGGGCATTTGATACGTGCGCATATGGCGCATAATAGGAGTGCGCCGGCGACGCCGAGGGGGGAGGGCGGGTTGGTGGTTGGGAAGGAGAGGGAGAAGGAGAAGGAGAAGGAGAAGGAGGAGGGGAGCTTGCCGCCGTATAGCAAGTGATGACGGTCTACCCTTCTCTTCTCTTCTCCTTTGGATTTTTCTATTTAGAAATCGTTGCTAGTCGTTATTCGTATGCGTTCTGTCGATCTATCATACATACATTCGTATTATATCCATCGTCTCTCTTTTCTACTTACTCTTACTTGCATACTCAAGGCCTAGGCTTTTTCTTATTGTACTTATGTCTACACACACATGCATATTCTCCCTCCCTTGGGCAGGGGAGGGAGCCCTTGGTGTTTTTTCCTGTGCTGTGTGGTCTTGCAAGTATCTCGCCGGTCTCAGAGACTTCCAGGATGGAACTGAGATCCATCAGGGGATAAGATCAAGGTGGAATCAGACGAGAACATGGCGGCCATTACCTTGACGAGGGTGGATATAGGGAACATTTATACTTGGTTTGTGTTTGCCTGAGATCGGGCTTGAGCATGCATCGAATGCTTCTCCACTGCATCTTGGATTTTTTCAAAGGAAAGCCTTTCCTCTATGGACTTTGCGGGTGCAGCCATTCATGGCCCACCGGTTGAGTTGTTCGGTTCCCTCTGTAGTCATAACTCCGCGATGACCTTCGTGCCGGTCGTCTTGCCAAAAACTGAGCATAGCATTGGTTAAGTTTTTCCACCCGGTGGGAAACGATACCTCCTCCGAGAGTACAAGTTGATCGGATCGTTGGAATGTGTGGGATTGAGAGGATGCCGGAAGGGTTGTGCCCTTTTAGGGCACGAGCTATGCCCTGTGCCTTCGACACAGGGGCGTAGCTCATTGCTTAATCCCGGCCCTAACCAAGCTTGTCAGTGACCTCAAGGCTTAGTCCCGGCCCCAACTTCACTGCTCTTAGTTAGGGCATTCTTTTCCAGAACTCAGATTTATCAACCTACCTCATCATGTAAGGTGGATATTAGGCAGAAACTGTATAAGAAAATACTACAATTTCCTAATTTAACAATACCACAGGGTCCAGCTAGATAGATTAGAAAGAGGTTAGTAATAAGAAGCTACTGTTTTGAAAGTTATGCTTACATTTGTCCATTTGTCAATCATTAGATGCTGAAATTTATAAAGGTCAGTACTAAAAAGTGAGTCTATCTACAGTGAGACTTACATTAACCTCTGCAGAATTTCTGAATTGATCTCCTCTTGTCAGAGTTCTTGCCAGAATTCTTGCCAGAAAGAATGACTGCAGAAATATGAGTGACTATTCAATATATCTGCTATGCTCAGTTAGGGTTTTGTAATCAAAGCTCAATGCTTAATTACAGCCTCAGCTTCACAGTACTCAGTTAAAGCCTTATTTGTTCAAACCTTAATATTGACTTCTCACACAAAGCAAGTAGTTTTATATCAAGCAAAGAATAGTCTAATGTCAAGAAAAGTAGTCCAATCAAGTGTGTATCAAGCAAACAGTTCAATATCAAGAATAGTACAATATCAAAAATGTAGTCCAAAGAATTACTACAGACAAAGGATCATCAGCAGCTACCTAACAGACCTCCCCATTGAGCCAGAAGCAATAGCCTGATCAACAATCCAGGTCTCATACCTCTAGATTCCATATTACTTCCTCCAGATTCCTAGTTATTCACCATCCCAGGTCTCATACCCCCAGTCACCATGTGTCATGACCCCGCCATCTCCGAACCCTCCTATGGTGCCCCAACCCCGGCACACACCTCCCCCGCACCCCCTGCACACCTCTGGGGCCACTGACGACCCCACAACGCTGCATCGGAAACACCCATGGCCATCTCCGGATAAACCCCCGGGCATCACCAAACTCCAGCATCTCGGCGGACACGTCATCCCAAAGCTTCCCTGTCACCCAGCACATCCAGACCCCCAGCATCCTGGCCATCACATAACATTCTGCAACATTCCTCCTGTGAACCGTCGGCACGTCACCGGGCCACCTGCTTCTGTGGCGTCGGTAGATGCCACTGTAAGGGGACAACCCCTAGAGACCATCCTTTCCTTTTCCTATTCTTTTTCCCCTTCCTTTTCCCTTCTGTTTCCCTCTAGATACTATCTGTACATATTGTGTCTGCATTTCTGATCACCTGACCTTGCTCTCAAGGTCATCTGATCCCTTCCTGGTCATCTGACTTCTCCAGACTACCTGACATTGGCAGAGTCACCTGATGGTCATTACCAATCCATTCTCTGGCAATGTCCGAGTTTTTATCTTTTTATTCCCACAGTATTTTTCCAGTGGCTTCTGTGTATTATATAGTTGATTCCCATGCTTCTGGGGCCCCAGAAGCGTCCACAGCCTGGCATAGGGATTCCTCAGACTTATTCTCTTTGGATATCCCTCTGCCAGGTGAGTAGCTAGCTCCTGTACACTGTAGCCACTTGCTAATACATCTTTGGATATCCCTCTGCCAGCTGTGTGACTTCCATAGCTCTCTGAGGTCGCCCTTACAGCAGAATAAGTCTCTCCTGACTGATCTGGGTTTACCCAATCAGTTGTGCTTCCCTGGCTGCCTCTGCTTCGCTTCCAGGACCCCACAACTGCCTGCTACATCACCCATCTGTCTCCCTTTGGTCCCTGCCCTGCTATGCCTCCCACCCTTGCCTCAGGCCCTCCTCCTGCTCCAGACACTTCAACTCCCACTCAGGATGACACCTACGCTCAGTTAGACGCTGTAGAACAGGGCCTTCTCACCTCCAACACCACCCAACTTGCTCTCAGCCAGCAGCTTTCTGTTGTCCAGGCCCAGCTTCAAGAACTGCTTTCAGCTATGCGCTCGACATCTGTAGGGGTCTCCCAGGACCCCTCCTCTCTCCCTCACACCTCCCCCTTGCCGGTTTCAGACTCTCCTGCATCTGAGCACCTTCCTGCAGTGGCCACCACCCCGCTGCACCTTCCTACGCTGACAATTGTGCACAAAACGTCGTCGGCTATTAAGGCAGCTCCTCCCCCCTCCTTTGATGGTAATCGGGCCCGGGCTGCCAGTTCCTGACAGCATGCAAGCTGTACATCAGTCTGAATGCCTCTTCTTTTACCGACTCTGCTTAGACAATCAAATGGGCGCTGTCATATATGAATGCAGGTAGAGCAGCCAATTTAGCGCAGGAGATCTTGGAGGATGACATGCACCATGTTCCCTGACTGGGCTGCATTTGAGTCTTGGTTTCTCACTGAGTTCACGCACCCTGATGAAGCCCAGCGCACAGCCCTCACGCTAGAAGGGACCTCCTACTACCAGCAGGGATGGACACTGGATGCATATGTTGATGGGTTCAAGCTACTGGTCCAGCGCTCAGGTTTCCCTAGGTCCTCGCAGCTAGTTCTTCGCTTCTGCCGGGGACTAGACTCCCTGATCCGTCGACGGATCGATGGTATGGTGGAAGGACGTCCCCGGGATGATGACATTGATGGTTGGATTGTAGCTGCGCGCCTCATTGACCAGAATGCTCATGCAGACCGCCAATTTGAGTCATTCCACCCCTCTTGACCTTGTCAGCCAGCGCCCGCTCCTCCCGCTGCATCCGTCGTCCGTTGGGCCCCCGCTCCCCTACCAGCTCCTCCTAGTGCCCCACCAGCGCATGCCTCTGCATTCAGTGCCCCAGCAGCTGCTCTGCCTGCTAAGATCCCCATGGGAATTCCTATGGACATTGACGCTGGCCAGAAGAAAGGAAGCATCCCTCCTTCAGTATGCCGCCGCTGTGGACAGTCTGGTCATTGGGCTCGCAGCTGCCCTTAAGGGTTGGACGTCCATTGCTTGTCTGCAGATGAGCGCGATGCTCTCATCATGGAGCTCCTTGCTGCAAAGGATGCGTCAGGAGTTCGCTCCTCTGAACAATCTGAGCCAGCACCAGTCGAGGAGGAGGAGGAGGAGGTGGTAGAGGATTTTTAGTACCGCAGTGGATGGACCGTATGCCTCCACTGCCTAGCTCCAATCAATTTGCATGCCTGTCCATAGAATCAGAGAATACAACTCTCACTTGTGATCCCTCTGCGTGCAAATTAATTGAAGCCCCTTCAGACGTACTACCCTCTCTTCCCCCTCCTTCCTCTGAACCTCGGCCCCGCGTGCGCATTCCCCCTTGGGAGCGTCGTCTTCCCCGCCGCTACACGGTAGCCTCCACTCCATCTGCCACCTCCCTATCCCTTGACATTGAACTGGAGACCACTGACACCCAGCAAGTACAGCGGGTCCATGCACTTCTGGACAGCGGCGCTACTGGCCTCTTCATGGATGCTGCCTTTGTTGAGCAGCATAGGCTGATGACGCGACTGCTTGTATGACCCATCCCTGTATACAACATTGATGGTACTCTCAATGAAGCTGGCTCTATCCAATGTGTAACTGAGTGCATCCTTCACTACCGTAATCACACAGAAAGAGCAGTGTTTGCAGTCACCAGCCTTGGGAAGCAGGAGGTCATCCTCAGATACACCTGGCTACGTTTGCACAATCTGGAGATTGACTGGTCTACCAGGGAGGTCAAGATGAGTTGATGTTCATGCCACTGCTCAGCCTGCGCTGATGAAGCATGGGTAGAGAAGCGTGCACGGGTCCGAGAACGAGCTGCCATTTGAGTCTGTCGATGGGGTCCTCTCCCTTGTCCAGATCTAGACCTTTTGGATCCTCCTCCCCTAGCATTCCCTCATAAGGAGGCCCCTCATGAGGATGCACCAGGGCCAGGAGGTGAAACCAAGTTGGAAGACCTGAACAGTGGTGAGTTTCAAGGGACCCCAGAGCCTGACACTGCTGACGAAGTCATTGAGGAAGGTGATCGGATTTGGGCTGCCCTGCCACACCAGCCACCAAGCTCAGCGGCAATCCGTGCCAGTCAGACTACCTCTCAGCAACTTGCCGAAGCCTTCACCAAGAATGCACAACCCAAGTCTTTCTGAGATGCGGTACCAGACTACCTCCATGACTTTGAGGATGTGTTTTCCAAGACTTCCTTTGACTCCCTTCCAGAGTGCAAGCAGTGGGATCATGCTATTGAGTTGACCCCAGAAGCAGAGCCCTCCAACTGTAAGGTCTACCCACTGGCGCCTAAGGAACAGGATGAATTGGATGCCTTCTTGCAGGAGAATTTGGAGTCTGGTTGGATACGCCAATCCAAGTCCCCCATGGCTTCTCCAGTCTTCTTCATCAAGAAGAAGGATGGCTCCCTCCGCTTGGTGCAAGACTATCGTGTCCTGAACGCTCTCACTGTGAAGAATTGCTACCCCCTTCCCCTCATCTCTGAGCTTGTCAACAACTTCCGCGGCACACAGTACTTCACTAAATTGGACGTCCGCTGGGGCTACAACAACATGCACATCAAGGAAGGAGATGAGTGGAAGGCTGCTTTCCGAACCAACCGGGGGCTATTTGAACCACTGGTCATGTTCTTTGGCCTCACAAACAGCCCAGCTACCTTCCAGACCATGATGAACGACATCTTCAGAGACCTCATTGCAGAAGGTGTGGTGTGTGTATACCTGGATGATATCCTCATTTTCACAAAGACCCTAGAGGAGCACTGCCATGTCGTACGTCTGGTTCTGGAACGCCTCCGCCAACACCAGCTTTATCTCAAGCCTGAGAAGTGTGAGTTTGAATAGACCCGAGTGGAATATCTTGGACTCATCATCTTGCATGGAACAGCTGAGATGGACCCGGTGAAAGTAGCTGGAGTGGCAGAATGGCCTGTACCTCAGAATAAGAAGGAGGTGCAATCCTTTTTAGGGTTCACCAACTTCTACCGGCGGTTCATTCAGGACTTTTCACATCATGCTTGCCCACTCTTCAATCTGACTTCCAAAGACCAGCCCTGGCAGTGGACAGATGCCCAGCAGACCGCGTTTGACACCTTAAAGCAGGCAGTGACCTCACAACCTGTTCTCATCTCACCAGACAATAACCTGCCATTTCAAGTGGAGGCAGACAGCTCTGACTTTGCCACTGGAGCGGTTCTATCCCAACAGTCAAAGGAAGATGCAAAGTGGCACCCAGTGGCCTTCTACTCCAAGAGTCTCAATGCAGTGGAGTGCAATTATGAGATTCATGATAAGGAGATGCTGGCCATCATCCGCGCCTTTGAGGAGTGGCGGCATTTCTTAGAAGGGACTTGGCATCAGTTTGAAGTCTGGACTGACCACAAGAACCTCGAGTACTTCCGCACTGCAAAGAAACTCAACCGCCGACAGGCCCGCTGGTCCCTCTACCTGGCCAACTTTGACTTCTCCCTTCATCATAGGCCTGGCCAGAGTATGGGCAAGCCAGATGCTCTGTCACATCGCGCTGACCATGGCACCGGAGCTGGTGACAATGACAACATTGTGTTGCTCAAGCCAGAGTTCTTTGCAGTAAGGGCACTTGAGGGTCTGGTGATCCAGGGCGAGGAAGCGTCCATTCTGGCAGACATCTGGAAGGGCAACCGCAAGGGACTTCGGGAGGATGTAGTGGCCAAGGCAGCAGCAGTGCTCAAGGCAGGTCAACTGACAGGGACCTGCTCTATCCACAGCCAGGAGTGGCAATCAGACGAAGGGATCCTCACCTTTCGGGGGCGTATCTATGTGCTGAACAACCCAGAGTTATGCCAACAGATCGTAGAGCAGCACCATGACTCCAAGGTTGCAGGGCACCCTGGATGCTGGAAGACTCTGGAGCTGGTATCACAGAACTACTGGTGGCCCCAGATGTCATGGTATATTGGGACCTACACAAGCACCTGCGACATGTGTCTCTGGACCAAGCCCTCCTGCCAAGCACCTATTGGCGAGCTACATCCCCTCCCTATCCCCAATGACCGGTGGAGTGTAGTTTCAGTAGACTTCATCTCTGAGCTACCAGATGCCCATGGCTACAATGCTATCCTAGTGGCTGTGGATAGTTTAGGGAAGCAAGTGCACTTCATCCCCACCACCACCACTTGTTCTGCTTTGGGTGCGGCCAACCTGTACCGGAAGAATGTCTGGAAGCTCCATGGTCTCTCAGATGCCTTTGTGTCCAACTGGGGTCCTCAGTTTATAGCAGAATTCACCAGGGAACTATACTGCCTGCTAGGGATCAAACTCCAAGCCTCTACAGCATATCACCTTCAATTGGATGGTCAGACCAAGCGGGTCAACCAGGAGTTGGAACAGTATCTCTGGATCTTCTGCAGCGAGCGACAGGATGACTGGGACAAACTCCTTCCAGATGCAGAGTTCCAGTACAACAATCATGTACACTCTGCAATGCAGGCCACCCCCTTCATGCTGGACACTGGATGCAACCCTCGCATGGGCTTTGAGCCCCGCCAGCGCCCTTCCCAGAACGAGTCAGTGACAGAGTTTGTGGATCGCATGAAGAAGGCGCAGGAGGAGGCCAGAGCGGCATTAGCCAAGGCCAAGGATGACATGGCCAGGTACTACAACCAATGCTGAACTCCAGCACCAGAATACCAAACAGGGGATAAGGTCTATCTTGACGCGGAGGACATCCAGACCACGCACCTGTCCAAAAAGCTCTCCCACAAGTTCCTTGGCCCATATACAGTACAGTGTGCAGTGGGGCGTCTGGCTTATTGCCTGCGCCTGCCCTATTCAATGCAGAACATCCATCCAGTCTTCCATGTAGTCAAGCTCCGTCCCGCTGTCACTGACCTAATTCCAGGGTGCCGGACAGCTCCTCCACCACCACTAGTCATTGTAGATGATGAGGAGCACTATGAGGTAGAGGCAATCTTGGACAGTCACATGTTTTGCCACAAGCTTCAGTACCGAGTGAAGTGGAAGGGCTATGGTTATGAGGATGCATCTTGGGAGTCAGCTGAGGATGTCCGGGCACCACTGTGGGTGAAGGAATTCTATGAGCGGCATCCAGGCGCCCCTAAGAGCATCCGAGGCCTGTATACACTTTCTCCAGCACTTTTCCAGTCTGTTTGGCCTCGCCACCATCCAGTGCATCGAGACGCTGCACTCTAGAGGGGGGGGGTGATGTAAGGGGACAACCCCTAGAGACCATCCTTTCCCTTTCCTATTCTTTTTCCCCTTCCT
>QGOB01001002.1:121602-135116 GCA_003313055.1 Termitomyces sp. MG145 | reverse complement strand
GGGAATGGGGAATAGGAGAGTAGTATCGATTGGGGGGTGGGGATAGGATTGGGAGTGGGAGAGTTAGGTATGGAATGGACGGGGGTGGATTGGTCAAACAACCAGGGAACAAGAAGAGACACGGAACAGAGAGTAGGAATAGAGAGGAAGAGATATGGAACAGTAGATAGAGAAATGGAAGAGAGATACAGAGCAGAGATACAAGTCACAGAACGGAAACACAAGGCATGGAGACGAGGGACAAGAGACAAGACAAGAGAGAGAGAAGAGAGGCACGAGAATAGATTGAGATTGAGACAGAGACAGAGAATACGGAAATACGGAGAACTATGGTTAATATCAAGACTACTCGACTCATATGCTACCCGATGGTTTATGTACTACCCTTCCACTAAGTATCCAGCAAGGTCCTGGCCTGGGACCGTAGCACCTGATTGTCCTCCGGTTAGGTCCCGGGGCAGGCTCCCAGCCCTGGGGTTGTGACAGTTGTCGGGGCATGTTGGTGCGGTCGCGGCGGTCTTGCGTCGGGCAGGTCGGTGGTTATGGTATGTAGTGGTGGCATCCATCAACGCCACAGAAGCAGGTGGCCCGGTGACATGCCAACGGTTTGCGGGAGGAATGTTGCGGAATGTTATGTGATGGCCAGGATGCTGGGGGTCCGGATGTGCCCAGTGACAGGGAAGCTTTGGGGTGACATGTCCGCCGAGATGCCAGAGTTGGGTGATGCCCGGGGGTTTGTCTGGAGATGGCCGTGGGTGTTGCCGGTGCAGCATTGTGGGGTCATCGGTGGCCCCGGAGGTGTGTGGGGGGTGCAGGGAAGGTGTGTGCCGGGGTTGGGGCGGCGTAGGGGGGTCCGGAGATGGCAGGGCCATGACACTCAGTATCTTCTACAACCCCAGCATCATATTGAACATGCAGAGTGCTAACAGCACCATGGACAAATCTCTTGGTCTGGCTTGTAACATACCCTGCACCATTGGCAGCCTCACACTATATCTCCAGATTCACGTTTTCCACTCCTCCACTTACAATATTTTGCTCAGCCACCCCTTTGATGTCTTGACCAAGAGTGCCATTAATACTCTGAGCAAAACAGGAACCACAATAACAATAATGGACCCCAATACCAGACTTTGTCACACTATCCCTACATTTCCCCATGGACAGCACAAGCAGCAGAAAGTCCAGCCCAAGTATAGCACTGGACCACCCCATTGCTTTTTCTACCACCATCCCCATGGTCAATGACTCTGAAGAGGACTTAGTGGTCGTCATCAAATACGACCACCAAAAGCACTCCATTATAGTGCAATCCTATACTCCACTCAATCCTGAAATACTAGAAAACTCAAAAACATTTACTGACAATCTCTCTCTTGCCTATTTATATGCAACCACTAGTGACCTTACTGAGTCCATTATACACATGCACTCTTATTTTGTTTTCCCCTTTCCTTCTGATCCTTTGATTCTTGGCCAAGCATCCACAATGCTCAATACCCCTTCAGCATCTGTTTACATTAACATTCCCTTCCCAGCCATTTATGCCACTACCAAGCCAAATACAAAGGAGTCCAAGTCAAGAAGAAGTATAAGCCCGTTGATGTGCTGACTTGCCGCCTAGCTGCCATGCAGGAAACAACCAACAAGACCAACTAGATAGAGTAGCTAGCAAGTAGTAGTGTTACATGTGTGTGAGAGGAGTCAAGCAAAGTCCCAGAAACCTGGTAAGGAGATATAAGGTCGGAGTCAGTAAGGAAAGAGAGACAGAGCAATAAGAAGTAATGGTGCAGCCGTTAGTGTCGCTACTGAGTCGCGGCAGGGTGGAGAGATCTGTGAAGACCTAGAAGGTCATTAAGAAATATAAGAGTTAACGGAAATATACGAGTTGCCAGCCATAGGTGCTAGCATTAACAAAGGCTTGACTAGGGGCACCTGTATGGTGCTTAACAAAGACAAAATGAAGGTGCCCGTATGGCACATAACGAAGGCGAAGAGTGCTAAGTTTAACGATACCGTTAAGCTGAGTGGGCAATGGAAGGAGACTGGACTGGGTAAACCCAAATCAGCCATTAACAAAGCGAGAGCAAGAAAGAGATCTGAAGCATAGTCTGAAACGGGGACTAGACTCTGGTACGATTCAATTGTGTTTAGCTACTGACATGGCAGTATTTATAGGTACGTAATGTAGCAAAAGGGGAAACCAGTAAGAGACAGTAAGCGTAGCAGTTGCATGTGATAGCACATGTTGGGGGCCGCTATTGAATAGGAAAATTGTAAGCAATATGAGAAAATTGTAAGAAGATCAAGACAGAAAATTGTAAGTGAAAAATTGTAAGTAAAATAGTAAGTGAAAATAGATTTATGATTGTTGGGTTATTGGTAACGCAGTTACAATCAATCATTGGCCACCGGTTGGGGGCCGTAGAGGGGGCTGGATTGTCCAAGGTCGGCTCAGTTGTTAGGCAATTGTCGGTACTGGTCGGTGTCGTTAGCAGTCAGTCGTTAGTGGTCACGTGCTGATGTCATGTGCTTTGTTTGACTTGTCAGTGTCAGGCAGCCAGTGCTGACTGGGTTGTATCATCTCCCCTTGACTGAAAAACTGACTGTCCCTAGTCAAAAGAAAATCTCCGAAGTCCCGTGATTGTTAATCGTGGTCCGTGCAGGGGGTCTTGGTCTGTGCATCATACCAAAAATCATAAATAAATTGCAGCAACTCTTTGGACTTCATCATTCCAGCACTTCTAACATGTCAACATCTGGTTTCTTTAACTACTCCACTACCTTTGCCCAATACATGGCCGTGCAGGACTTCCTTGAGAAGGCGCCCAAGGTGCTTGCAATGGGGCGCTCGCTACTCACGACCAATCCACAGTTGGCCGTAACATCAATATTGTCAACCTACTTGCATTGGTTTGAGTTGGCCGGCAGCAGTGGCATCATGTGGGCGGAGCAGGCGGCGGTCGGGGAGGAGTGCCGGGCATTATATGCCCAGTACAAGGAGGAGGCCCAAATGAGGCCTTTCAACCAACATTTCATAAGTTTCTTTGTTTCTTAACGGTGCTTTTAGTAGGCTAATGGTTGCGTTAAGGGCGAGCAGCCAGCGGGAGCGATGGAGGTGGAGGATGTGACAGGGGAGCCAATGGTGGTAAGTATTAACGGTGTTGCTATGGACTTAGCAATGTCATTAAGGTATCCCTTAGCTTTTTTCAGAACTGTCTTTTGACGAACAGTTCTTTTTTCAGCACCCTCCCAAGGATCTGTTGGCTTCAGCCGGTACAGGGACAAGGGAGGACCATGGGGAGGGCTCAAGTCAGCAGGGAGGAGCTGCCGGTAATGCAGGAGCAGAGTTGCCCGTGTTACCACAAACTCCAAAGACTCCAAGGCCCGTGACAGAGGCAAGGACAAGAATGATGACGATTCCGAAGGTAAGGTCCAATTTGGTTATGGTTGGTAAGATTTTAATGGCTGGCGCTCATAGCAGTCACTGAAAGGTAAGGAACAGGCAGGCGAGGAAGAGGAACCAGTAAGGAACTTTTGGTATTGTTTTTGTTTAGGCGTTAATGGTTCCCTTAGACCCCTTCAAGGAAAAGTAAGAGCAAGCGGAGGGCTGAGGTGGACAATGAGAGTGATGAAGAGGTAGGACTTTTCACTGTTAATGGCATTTGCTATGCTAACGGCTGCTGTTGGTAGTTTGTGCCAGCCCACCTCTTTTGACGACTGGGAGCTGAAGAGATTGCTGTGTGGACGGTTGCCCTCGACAGTTCTGGATATGGGGGCCGGCACAGGGGAGCGGGTTGGCAGGAAGGAGAGAAAGTTGGCGGCCCCCTCATCGAGGGTGGCATTCCAGGAGCGAGTCAGGGCGGTAAGAGTTCCTTCATTATTCCTTAACAATTACCGGTCTAACGGTTCTTTTTTTTTGTAGTGCAATGGCTGCTGGGCCATTAACAACCCAGAGGGGTGTTAGTACCCCACTGGTACCTTCCCCTGCTACCAGTGCAACAAGGCCAGCAAAGGGTGCTCGGCGCATGGGCAGTCATCATGAGGCCGGCATGGAGGCCACAAGGGGAAGAAGGCAGAGGACATGGCCTTTACCAAGGCTGTGAGGAAGTATTTGGAGGGCCAACAGGAACTCGACACAGCTGGTAAGGCCACTATGGTGAAGAAGTTGTTGTTAGGCCTTCCAACACGTCAGGAAGGAGGCCACACAGAAGGAGGGCGAGAGGGTAAGGAAGCGACCCACAAGAGTTGTTTGGTAGTGGACTCTAGCGACAACGAGGTGCCAACACCCATTAAGGGGTCTAAATGGCGCCAGGTGGAGTCAGACGAGGAGGGCTCGGTTGAAGGAGTTTGTGAGGTGACTCCCCCCAAGGAGAGAGCAGCGGTAACAAGGGCAGTAGAGCGAAGTTTGGGTGGGAAAGAAGTAATGGCAGTGGCGGAGCTGGTAGCAGGGCCCAGTGGCAGCAGGTAATTGAACTCTATCCTTCTTGAGCTGTGGCTAATGGTACCTTCTTCTTAGCGGCGGGCCAGTAGAGCTGGAGATGCCCGAGGTGGAGATGGGAGATGAAATGGGAGAGGTGGAAGCAAGGGATTTGGTAAGTTTGCTTTTCTCTAATGACTGACTGGTAGCGCTAACAAAAATTGCTAGTTGGAGAGGTTCAGGGCTCCTCCTTGACTGACTATCAAGGAGGAGGAGATCCAGTGGCTGGGGGAGGACCTACCGGTCCCGTTCCCCTTTGACCCCAGAGGCAACTTGGAGCAGTATTGGTTGAGGGCAGCAGAGGTCGGGCAATTGATGGGGAGGGAGATACAGGCGGCGGAGAATGACTTGCAGGCGGCGCGAGCTCGCATTTGTTGGCAAGGGTGCAGGGCACGCTGTCGCACTACCAGAATGACTGTGACGCCTTCATCGCGTGGCAGTCTGAGGTGGGCATGATGGAGGAGTACTGGGGAAAGTCGGGGGATGGAGAATGCCCCCGGATGATGACCTTCCCCCCACCACGCTCTGAAAAAAAAAAAAAAAAAAAAAAAAAAAAAAAAAAAAAAAAAAAAAAAAAAAAAAAAAAAAACTTTTATTTTAGTTTTTGTTTTTGTTTTTTATCATCGTCGCAGACTGACCCCCTTAAGGGGTCTTTTAAATAAAACATTTTCTGGAGTCCAGCCTGACCGATAAGATAATGGTTGGAGGAAGCAAATAACAAATAATGGAAGCAAAAAAATAAACGAGAAGAAGAAGTAAACGCTTAGTAAATCATCATGGCACTTGCACAACGTTGCTTAATGACTGCATCTTAATGAAAGGCAGATAGGGAATAGTGGTGACAAGTTAGAAACGATAAATAAAAGGCTTAATGGTAGGCGTCTGTGTTGGAAAGCATAGGTAGAAAGAACGTCTATGATAAATAGAAAAAGTGTAAGCAAAGATGATGGGAGTGAAACAAAACAGTAGAAATGAGGGCTTATCGAAAGCCATTAAGGTTTTGGGATTTTAACGGTGAGTGGGGTGGACGGGTGGTAAACGGTATTTTCTAGTCTTCTTCAACGGCATTGTCCAATGGTTCATCGTGGTTATTAAGGGAATCTTCATCGTCTAGGAGGTCGGTTTCTTCTAACATTCTTAATTGGCTGGTGATACAACCCAGTCAGTGCTGGCTGCCCGACACTGACAAGCTGAACCAGGCACATGACCTCAGCATGTGATCACTACTGACCGACTGCTAACAACACCGACCATTATTGACAGTCGCCTTAATGACC
The DNA here is from genome assembly GCA_003313055.1 of Termitomyces sp. MG145. NCBI lineage: Eukaryota > Fungi > Basidiomycota > Agaricomycetes > Agaricales > Lyophyllaceae > Termitomyces > Termitomyces sp. MG145. Next base: position 129,359 of record QGOB01001002.1, on the reverse strand, counting down.
GAGCTGACCTTGGACAATCCAGCCCCCTCTACGGCCCCCAACTGGCAGCCAACGATCAATTGTAACTGCGTTACTGATGACCCAACAATCATAAACTTATTTTCATTTACATTTTTCTCTTACAATTTTCTTTCTCAATCTACTTACAATTTTCTTATATTACTTACAATTTTCCTATTCAATAGCGGTCCCCAACATGCACTATCACATGCGACCACTATGCTTACTATCTCTTACCGGTTTCTCTTTTTATTTCCTTATGCACCTATAAATACTGCCCTGTCAGTAGCTAAAGATCATTGAATCATACCAGAGTCTAGTCCCCATTTCAGACTACACTTAAGATCTCGTTCTCGCTCTCACTTCATTAACAGCTGATTTGGGTTTACCCAGTCCAGTCTCCTTTGGTTTCCGTGCTCAGCTTAACGGTATCATTAAACTTAGCACTCACTGTCTTCGTTATGTGCCATACGGGCACCCTCGCTTCGCCTTTGTCAAGCACCATACAGGTGCCCTCATCTCGCCTTTGTCAAGCACCATACAGGTGCCCTCATCTTGCCTTTGTCAAGCACCATACAGGTGCCCTCATCTCGCCTTTGTCAAGCACCATACAGGTGCCCTCATCTTGCCTTTGTCAAGCACCATACAGGTGCCCTCATCTCACCTTTGTTAATGCTAGCGCTTACAGCTAGCGACTTGTATATTCCCGTTAACTCCTCCTACATTCCTTAACGACCTTCTGGGTCTTTGCAGATCTCTCAACCCGCTGCAATTCAGTAGCGACACTAACGGCCGCACCATTATCTCTTATCGCTCTCTCTCACTTTCTTAACGACTCTGACCTCACAACTCCTTACCGAGTTTCTGGGACTTTGCTTGACTCCTCTCACACACATGTAATGCTACTACTTGCTAGCTATCCCTATCTAGCTGGTCTTGTTGGTTGTTTCCTGCACGGCAGCTAGGCAGCAAGTCAGCGCATCATTTTGGAGCCCACCGCAAGGGGTTCTATAGCAAAATTCCACCGGAAACTCGCCTCCAGGCCAAAAACCGCTTATGTCTCATTACCAAAGCTTTGCTCCCCATTATCCCTTTTGACATTCCCCCTCCTTCGCCGTTAACACCCTTAACAACACTGCCTTGTAACCTTGAAGAGAAACTCGCTACCGCTAGGGAACTTCTCGACATTAACAAACTCCTAGAGAACTTCCCAGGCCATCACATCGACAACTTCCTTGATGCACTACTACCGCCATTATCCCCAGACCCCTATTTCCCAGTTCAACCCACTACACCTTTACTGACACCCGTTAACCCTACCATCATAGGTGACGCCCGTCTTTCCCATCATATGCCACCCCACAACGACTCTACCGCACCCAAGTGGGATGAGAGTTGCCCTCGAGAGCTTGCCCAGTACTTTCACAAGCTCAAATATCTCTTAGCGGACTCGCCATTAACGACAATAACCAAAAAAAGGAATACACCACTCAGTATGTATCATATGATACCGCGGAGACCTGGCTTGGCTTGCCAGAGTTTAGCGACCATACCTATGCCAAGTGGAAAATAGCAGTCTTTTGTTTATATCCTGGTGCTGAGGAATCCGCCCGATACACTCTCCAGGATCTCAAGCGACTCGTTAACCAGACTTTCTTGGCTGGTATCTCCACTCTCAGACACTTCTTGGATTACTATAGGGACTTCCAGCCTTCTGGCTAAAGGCAAGATCCACCAAAATGAGGAATGCTGTTTATTCCAGCAAGGCATACCGACTTTGTTATGGTCCAAACTCGTCCGCCATTTAGAAATCACCCTTCCCAATCATCACCCAGAGGACCTCTATGAGGTAGACCAAGTCTTTGAAGCTGCCAAATGGGTTCTGAAGGGTACCAACACTGCCACGACTTCGAAAAAGCCAATGACCACTAATGCTAAGACTCCCACCATTAACACCGCTGCCCCTGTACCAATGACAATCATTAAAAAGAAACCTCTCAACATTGCTGCTGCTGCTATCGTTAATGCTCTCGCATGCATGGAGGAAAAGATGGCTGCATTGACTGCCAGTAACAGCTCTCAGTCCCGCGCCTCTTGACCTCCTAGCGACAGTTGCCATTTCTGTGGCAAAACCAGTCACACTATGGTACGAGGCAATTGCGTTAAGCTGGAAAGCTTCATCAGTCAAGGCAAGATTCGTCGGAACCACAAAGGCAAGGTTGTCTTACCGTCTGGCACTATGATCCCCAACTACATTGGCAAACGACTCTACATGGAACGTATCGACAAATGGCACAGGCTGAACCCCAACCAGCTTCTTACTGGTCGCCTCAGCGCTAATGCTAACCCCGATGCGGAACAGCTCCAAGGCATGTCCCAGACGTTTATCCATGAAGTCTTGCAACCAGAAACTGCTAGCCCAGGAATGTTATCCAGGGAAGAACGTGTCGCTACCTTAGAATGGGAACTTTACGCTCTACGCCTCCCAGCAGAAGTCTTTGACAGTATCGAGATCCCTCATGCTAAGGGATATTGACCAGTTCCCCCTAAAGCCGCTAACAATTCCGCCACTGCCAGTACTCCCACCGTTAACAAACAATCCATTCCAGCCAGCTCTTCCACTGCTAACAAACAACCTGCCCTAGCCAGTCCTCCTGTTGCTAACAAACATCCTGCCCCTGCATCTGCTACCAGCACCACAAAAGCCCCTGAGCCGCCAGTCATTAACAATGCTCCCTGGTCAATCCCCCAGTTCACTCTTATTCCGGTATCTCATCTCGCTATCAGCCTCTGACCAATCAAAACTTTGGCGCTCCGGACAAATGCTCAGACACTGCTTACCAGAGCACTGCCCCCATCTATGACATTGAACAGTCCAAGCAGGTATTTGACCGGGTTCTTCAGACCAAGCTTACTGTCTCTGTCAGCAAACTCTGCTCCCTTTCTAATGACATCTGGAACCAGTTCAGAAATGCCGTTACGCCTAAATGAACTGTGCCTCCCAACGTCACTGCCTTCCAAGAATCCACCAACATCCTCGACGATGCTCTGCCTTCATTTTCCCTTAACGACACCCCTGCTACCAACCCTCCTCTTACCGACGCCGCTGGAGCCCAAGTCACCTCGATAAACCTGGTGGAAGCATACATCAAATCGCTACTGCCTGGCGAGGAGCCGGTTATGTTAACGGTTGCTTAGGAATCTCAGGCAATTTGGTCTATCATGCTCTTGGTCAATAACCATGAGGAAATCAAATGTATAGCGGATAGCGGCTCCCAGATCATCTCTATGTCTGCTGAAGTCGCTAACTATCTTGGCATCTCCTACAACCCTAGCATCATCCTGAACATGCAGAGCACTAACGGCACAATGGACAAGTCCCTTGGTCTAGCTTGTAACGTCCCTTGCACTGTTGGCAGTATCATGCTGTACCTTCAGATCCATGTCCTACGCTCTCCTGCTTATGATATCCTGCTCGGTTGCCCCTTCAATGTCCTTACCAAGAGTACCGTCGACACCCTTAGCAAAACAGAGACTACAATAATGATAACGGACCCCAATACCGGACTTCGTCACACCATCCCTACGTTTCCCTGCAGTCAGTACAAGCAACAGAAGGTTCAGCCCAAGTATAGCGCCGGACTGCCCCATTGCTTTTGGCACCACTCTCACGGTTAATGACTCTGAGGAAGACTTAGAGGTCATCCTCGACTATGACTACCAAAAGCACTCCGTTATAGTGCAATCACATACCCCGCTCGATCCTGAAATATTAGAAATCCCAAAAACAGTTTCCAACAATCTCTCTCTTGCCTATTTATATGCGACCACTAGCAACCTTACTGAGACCGTTATCTCACCGCGCTCTTATTTTGTTTCCACTAGGTCTCTCCGATCCCTCGATTCTTGGTCAAGCATCTGGAATGCTCAATACCGTCTCAGCCCCCGTTTATGTTAATGTCCCCTTCCCAGCCGTTTATGCCGCCGCTGAGCCAAAACGCAAAGGAGTCCAAGTCAAGAAGAAATACAAGCCAGTCGCATTGAAGACTAAGCCCGTCGCTAGCCAGGTTAGCAAAGACTTTCGAATCAAGTGACATATCCTTGGCAACCCCTTAGCAAACATACCCAAGCTTGATCCTAATCCCCTTCCCTTCTTACCAACCCCTCGTTTTACCAAAGACCGCAAAGCGACTTTTGTTAAGGAACACGATACTGGCTTTCTTACCCAAGATGAGCTTAACGTACTCGTGGACCTTGTCGCGAAGCAACAAAACGCATTCGCTTGGGAAGATTCCAAAAGAGGTAGCCTACAACCTGACTTCTTCCCTCCCGTTCACATACCAACCATCCCACATGTCCCTTGGGTTCAGCACAACTGACCAATACCGCCAGGCCTCAAAAAGGAGATCTGCGAGATCATACGTAGCAAGATCCAAGCAGGCGTTTACGAACTCTTGAACTCCGCTTACCGGTCCCACTGGTTTTGTGTCTTAAAGAAGAACAGTAAACTTTGCCTAGTCCATAGTCTTGAACCGTTAAACCAAGTCACAATCCGCCACTCTGGTGTTCCCCCGTTTCCCGACCACATTGCCGAATCCTTCGCTGGCCGCATTTGCGGCGCTACCCTCAACCTCTACGTTGGCTACGACGAACGTGTTATTGATCCCGCTTCCCATGACTTAACGACCTTCCAGACACCGTTTGGCGCTCTTCGTTTAGTAACGCTCCCAATGGGATGGACTAACCCTGTGCCCATCTTCCACGATGATGTCACCCACATCCTCCAGCCTAAAATCCCCCATAACACCCTCAGTTTCATCGATGACATTGGCGTTAAAGGCCCGAAGGACTGGAAACTCATTAACAGCGCACCCACTAAGCATCCCGACAATCCCAACATTTGTCTAGCGCTTTGGAAGTTCTTTGAGCTCCTGAACTGTGTCCTTCAGCAGATGAAGTACTGCGGCGGTACTTTCTTGGGTCATAAGCTAGTCCTTTGCGCACCAACCTTCAAGATCCTTGGCCACGTTTGCACTCCTAACCGGCTGAGTTCCTGACAAAAACTGTTTAGCACTATTGGACCACTGGGGCCCTTGCCAGTCATTAACCGAAGTCCGCGCCTTCCTAGGTACCGTTGGAGTCCTCCGGATGTTTGTTAAGAACTTCGCCCATCGCGCTCATCACCTAACAAAGCTCACCCGTACTGGAGTTCCCTTCGAATTTGTGCCCAATCAGCTTAACGCCCAGAAAGACCTCATCAAGGCCTTGCACGACGCTAAACCCCTTGTTCCTATTGACTACAAATCTGACAATTCCATGATCTTAGTGGTCGACACTTCCTACATAGCGGTCGGCTTCTACCTTTGCCAGTGTACTACCGACAATTGCAAACAATGTCGCTATAACCATTTCGGTTCCATCACCCTTAACAAACGCAAAGCTCGCTTCAGTCAGCCCAAGCTCGAGCTTTATGGTATGTACCAAGCCTTGCAGGCGCTACGCATGTACCTCCTAGGCGTTAGGAACCTTATTGTCAAAGTTGACGCCCACTACATCAAAGGTATGCTGCAGAACCCTGACATTCAGCCCTAAGCCAGTATGAACCGCTGGATCATGGCCATCCTTATGTTCCACTTCAAGCTCATACACGTTAAAGGAACCTTCCATGGACCTGATGGACTTTTGCGACGACCGTTACAACCTACCGAGCCTCCCCCAGACAATACCAACAATGACACAAAGATTGGGTCGATCGTATGCATGGCTTCATGCACCATGTTCAGTTACCGACCGCCCTTGCCTGCTCAGCCTCTATCGTCCCTCATTTACGCCCACTCGCCCATTACCTCCCAAGTCTAGCAACGTTCATTAACGACGCCGTCCCCCTTAGCAAAGTCTTGAGTCCACCCATTACCGACCCCCTTTCCTATGACAATGTTCCTTGCTCCCCCAAGGCCCTTGCTGGCAACAAAAGAGTTCAACTTGTCAAGCAGTGGCTTACCGACTTCAAGCGACTGCCAGGCCTTAACGACAAAGCCCTCGCTACCTTCCTTTGCTATGCTAGCAGTTTCTTCCTCGCTAACGGCAAGCTTTGGCGGCGCAATCGTAACAGTGAGCATAAGCTCTTCATACTGGCCGATTCACGACTTCGCATCCTGCACGCTATGCACGACAACCTTGGACATCGCAGTCTGTTTGCTATGAGAGCCGCCCTGCTGGAACGCTTCTGGTGGCCACAGGTAGCGGCCGATATCGTTTGGTACATTTGCTTGTGCCACATCTGCCAAGTCCACCAAACAACCAAAGTCCTCATACCGCCTACCGTCGCTACCCCCGCCGCTCTATTCAGCAAAATCTATATCAACACCATGTTCATGCCACCTTTGAACAAGTTCAAATATATCATCCAAGGACGCTGTTTGCTAATCCACATGCTCACTCACGAAAATACCAACGCTATCGCCAAGTGGCTCTTTGAGGACATCATCTGCCGCTGGGGCGCCCTTAACAAAATCATTACCGATAACGGTCCCCCCATCATTAAAGCCATCGCTTACCTCATCAAAAAGTACCACATCAACCACATCCGCATATCTGGTTACAACAAGCGCACTAATGGTATTGCCAAACGACCCTCACTTCGACATTAGACAAGCCCTCTTCAAAGCCGTTAACGGCAACCAGTCCAAGTGGAGCTCAGTCGCTTACTCCGTCTTCTGGTCAGAACGTGTTACCGTCTGCTGCCGCATGGGTTGCTCCCCTTACTACACCGCTATCGGTACCCATCCCCTATTCCCCGCCGACATCATAGAAGCAACCTAGCTCCAGCCACCTCCCAACTCCTTGTTAACAACTACCAACCTTATTGCCCGACATGCTATCGACCTCCAACGCAGACAAGCCAACCTTGACCGTTTACACAATACTGTCCTTACTGCCCGCCGGTTAGCTGCTCTCTGTTTCAAACAAGAGCATGCCACTACAATTTGAGACTACGACTTCAAGCAAGGAGACCTGGTGTTAATGAGGAATATGTGCATTGAAGTCACCCATAACAAGAAAATGCGACCTTGATACTTAGGACCACTAGTGGTCATCTCATGTAACCGAGGAGGCACTTACATTCTCTGCAAACTGGATGGATCAGTACTCCACCGACCAGTAGCCACCTTTTGTTTAGTCCCTTATTTCGCCTGCGAACACATCCCTTTCCCTACCAACACCTTCAACATCGATACCAACCATTTAAGGATGTTAGAAGAAACTGACTTACTTGACGATGAAGAACCCATTAATCCCAACGACTCATTGGACAATACTGTTGAAGAAGACTAGAGAACACCATTCACACCTATCCACCCCAATCACCATTAAAACCCCAAAACCTTAATGGCTTTCGATAAGCCCTTGTTTCTATTGTTTCATTCCCCTTTTCATATTTACTTACTCCTTTTCTATTCATCATAGACTTTCTTTCTACATACGCTTTCCAACATACATGCTTATCGTTAAGCCCTTTATTTTTTGTTTGTTCTAACTTGTCACCACCATTCCCCATCCACCTTTTGTTAAGACGCAGTCGTTAAGCGACATTGCGCAAGCGCCATGATGATCTACTGAGTGTTTACCTTTTCAAACCGTTTATTTCTTTTACTTCGACCTTTCATTGTTTGGTTCATTCTTTTTCGGACTGTTATCTTACCAGTTGGGCCAGACTCCAAGAAATCGTTTATTTAAAAAGACCCCTTAAGGGGGTC